>CM021104.1:247969465-248156571 GCA_007115665.2 Sequoiadendron giganteum | reverse complement strand
TGAGAGAGGGAGAGAGATAGAGTGAGTGAGAGAGAGGGAATGGGAGAGAGATAGAGGGAGTGAGTGAGTGACATACCTAAGAGAGAGAGGGGGGGTAGGAGGGAGAGACTTGAGAGAGAGAGAAGGAGAGAAAGATAACAACCTAAGAGAGGGAGATGGAGTGAGAGAGATAAAAATACCAAAGAGGGAGAGAGAGAGGGAGAGTGAGAAAGGGGGTTGGAGTGAGAGATTTATTTAGGTACCTATGTGGGAGGGAAAGAGACTTGAGAGAGGGGATTGGATTGAGAGAGTAGTCTAGGTCGCGTGGGAGAGAGTGAGACCTAAGAGATAGAGACTTCAGAGGGATAAAGAGTTATCTAGTTACGGTAATGAGTTAGAGAAGGTATGAAAGGTAAAACTTCGACTATCCATCTACGATCATAAACTGTGCACTCTAAGCATTATCAAAGTTGTTCACCAAAGAGGGGAAATTTTAGTTTTGTGCAAAGCAGGCCATTTGGCGCTCGCCAAATGGCCTACTTTGGACGTGTTAATTAATAGGATTTGCCAAATTTTCTCATATTTTCGTCCATGCTCCCCATCTCATTTGCACGTCTTTAAATGAAAGTTTATAAAAAAATCATGATAGTGCTAACCTCTCTCTTAGCTATCTAAATATATAATTGTTTTTTCATTTTGATTTAGTTAAGGTTTTGATCCATGGTTTCTATTGTAAATGCCTTTGTTTTTGGTCAAAAACCAACATGTGCTAGTTTTAGAATAGATTTTTACCCATTCTTCGAAACATGAAACAAATTAATTTTTTTGAAACTAGATTCCATTCTACACATGATGAAAAAAAAAAGAATCAATTTTTGATTAGTTTGCAAAAAATTTAGGGGGAGCACACTCAAATTTCATCTTTTCAAGATGTGTCCACTTTGAAAATTCATAAAATATTATATATTCTTTAAAAAATTTATCCGAAAGAATGACGATAAATTACATGGTGTTAGCTAATTTCTCACTATTGGGATTTTTGAAATTCCAAAAAAAACTCAATCAAAAAGAGGGGAGCCCTGAGGCACTATGCTATTTTTTTTGATAAAAACAAGACCTATTTTGGCCCCCCCTTTTTGAGACCCTTAATCTTCATTAATTTTTTAAAAATATAGTAGCTCAGAAACTAGACTCGGAGCACTTCAAATTTTGTTCTTGTCACATCTTGAAATTTTGAGCATAATTATCTTCATTTTCTCGTGCAAATCAGATTTTGCTGATTTTAGAAAAAAAGTGGCATCTTAAGAGCCAAAATTGTGTCACAGATTGGTGCACTTACCCCATAGGAACATAATATGAGGAACTACACTATGCTGATTTGAAAACAATGAATATCAAAATAAGAGTTATGTTTCTTGCCATAAAATTAGATAATATACATTTCTTCCATTATCATGCTTATTATTGTCTAAGTAGCTTGTATCCTATATTTTTTATTTATTTGTGACTCCTCCTAGAGACCCATTAGAGATACCTCCAAGTGCCACATCTTTCCTTTCAAATTTAAACATTAGCTCCCTACTTTGATGAATCTATACAAAATCACTAATATAAGGCACCCAATCTACACCCATACACATTCCAATTCCTATAACATGTAATGCATCATATACCTTTCTAGAAAAGTAAAGCTTCTTTCTTATTATCTCATTTGTGGTGTCTTCATTTATCTTCTTTGTAATAATCATAGGCATGGTCCTCCAAGGAAGCCATGATGTCCCTTCTTTTTTGATCCTTCCTTTGAGTTTCTTGAATATGTTTCCATTGAAAATGATTTCCATTTTGGTGCTAGTTATGGCTCTAAAATTAAATGCATCAAAACCAACCATTAATAGTGTTTTGGGTTGTGTGGGGAGGTAGGTGGGAATTACTAAAGTAAAAGAAAATAATTTTTGAGCTCAAGGGTTGAGGATATCTCATGATGCTTACCACATGTTAGGGAGATTGGAGTTATGATTTGGAGGTAAAGTATGAAGGTAAGAAATTTTTTGAAACTCTAACAAAGGTAAAGGAAAGTGGAAGTCGAAGGAAATTAATGCTGAGAGGAAAAACTCTAAAATCCCAACAAGGAAAAATGATGGAGGTAGAGAATGAGTGAAAGGTATGGTGGGATGGAAAAGTGTGATATCCCAATAAGGACAAAGGAACAAGGCATAGTTGGGAGGAAAGGCATTTTAGGACTAAAAATTATGAAACTTTGACAACTTTCCCACACTTAGAGTTAGAAAATAAGTCACACTTGGGATCTTTTAGGATTTTGTAACTTCCAATACATTGATAAGCTCATGGGTTTGACAAAGTATAACACTTGGGAAACTTAGACAAATGAAATCCCATATAAAGATTTTTTAGATCAATTATTAATTGATGGGAAAAATAGGGAAAGGGCAACAAGGGGGCAAGGAAATGGATATATTTTTCAACTTTTGAGGCTTATGAGATTGGGCTTCAATAGACTTAACTCATTAAAAAAAGGGCTTTTGGTCCTTAAACATAAGTTAATTGAAAATGAGACATCACATCTACATAACTAATCAACTATACTTACCATGGAATGAACCAATGAAATTACAAATATTATAGATATGATATCACACATGCACAATATATATAAAACATAGATGCAAATACAATAGATGAGCCCCTCTCTCTCTCTATGTATAAATGACAATCTTGTATATAATTTTATTATTTTGTTGTTTTGGCAAGAAATACATAGTTTTTATAGTTCTTGTAGGTATTCAATGTAATAAAGAGAGAAAAAATATTCCTTGGGCATACTGGTATTAAAAGTTGTAATATCAATGTTATGTCTTGGACATAAATTATTTGTTTGATAAATAGGAGACTTAATATTGAAAAAATAAGATTCAATCTTGTTATGCAAAATGTATTTAACAATTATTAGTAGATTTAATATGTAACATTTAATATGAATCTTTGACATATTTAAATATAAAACGGATACATGCCATTTTATACTTGCACACATTAAGATTGTACCATATTATTTAAACATAAAAATGTTCTATATAAATTTAATTTTAAATATGTATAATTTTTTTAACGAACATTTTAAGATTAAATAATAAATAGACCCTTTGTGATAATATAACATAAGAGTTATAATTTTACAATCTGTGTATGTGCACACACACACACACACACATATATTATAAATCCTATACCAAATATAAGAACCCACACCAACATTGACCCTTCCTATCCAATTTATAAAATAATTAAAAAAAATAACACTACAAATCTATCAAAATTAATATTACGTACATTAATATATATACCTTAAGATAGGCGCAACCTTACAAGAATGGTCAATACTGTTGGGTGTTATACTTGTGAGCCCCCACCCCTTCAACAATGATCGATAAATTGGACCTCCAACATTATGAGTGAATTGGACCTCTAATAGGATTAATGAATTATGTTTTCCTGGAGTGGATTGCATTTCCAATAGGATCAATGAATTAATCATTAAAAAGTGTGCTATCAGTGTTTCTTTAATATGATTTTTGAAGATGTGTATATTATTAGTCTGAAAGCGAAAACTACCTACATATATATCTATAATGTAGGTATATATATTTACTAACATTCCAGAGTTCCAGGTCTAGGAAAATTATGTTGAAGGCCAAGAAGTTGCTAATGGAAGCGCTTTTGATTTAACATCAAAGAAGGAAGTCTTGAAGAAGATCATTGCAAGTTTTGTACTAGGCTATTATGCCTCTCGTGTTCTGCAACATCTAAATTTACTGTAAATTATGTAGGTTCTTGTTACAGAAGTTCTTGATGGTGGGAGATTTTATGTTCAAGTTGCTGGTGATTCCAGAGTTTCTTCCATTCAGCAGCAGCTAGCTAATTTGATATTTGCATTAGGATTTCTCATCCTTTGGTGTTTTCCTTAGAGTCAGATGTTAATATTATTACAGTTGTTTAAGTTGTCCATTTGCTACTTCTGTGTTCAACTATATAGGTTGTTAAACTTAATGCTCCCCGAGGAGGAAGTATAGCCTCTCCAAAAGATCTATTTGAAGTGTTTTACATTGACTATGCAAACCAAGAAAATGTTCCTTACAGTAAGATGCGACCATTGGAGGCATCTCTTTCTTTTGCCAGCTCATATACATACTTCACAAAACAAGCTTATGACGCTTTTGTCTCTACATTAATTGTTTAGAGACAACTTTAACCTTATGCAATTTTAATATAATTAGTTTCTATTTTTGAAAATGCAAGGTTGATACAGGTCAAAGAAAGAATTGTAAAACAGTTGTTACAAGATTCATCAGATAAGACCCTGCCACTATGTTGGCGAGGGAAAAAAAATCTAGGTGAAGGGATTTGTTCATGTTTCACACATGATAATTCATTTTTATGAATCTTACTGTAAATTAATTATGTTGTACAGATTATATGAATTAGGCTAATACCCTATCATCTAACTGCTATGAGTTTACCAGATCCATTGCAGATGTAACATCATACTTCAAACCACTAACATTCAACTTCAAAAGGACCTCACCAAATACCAAAACACACCTCTAATATTTTGTGAACTTGCAGTACTCATATCCTTTGTGCTTAAAATATATTATATCTTCTTCCTTGTATGTCCTGGTATACCCTTTGATAAAGACATTATAGGTAAAACATGCAATTGCACTACATTACAGGTAAAACATGCATTAATACTGTTGCACTTGTGTTGTATTCCATATTTATTGTTTCCTTTAACAATGCGGCAATCATGTAATCTGGATTTGTATTTGAAGTTAACTCCAAGAATAAATCTAAAGTGCATATGAACAAAATATTATACCATTATAGGGAATATTAACTTTACATTTTAAACATGTTTTGGAACAAGCATCCTATAAGGAAATTTGGGATTGAGATTAAAATTGTGAATTCAAGAAGTATTCTTGTCAGTTGCCAAGTAGATCCAGGTTGAATAAATGTTGGAAAAATGTGGGAAAAGAGGTGAATGCTTACAGTGGAAAAAAGTGGGAAAACAGGTGGATGCTTACAGTAGAATATACTACATTAGTTAGAAGTATAGTGTCTTTGTGTCCCCCAGTTGAGCAGCGACTAGGCCTGTCAATTAAGATAATGTAGCATGTTATAATAATGCATTTGTGTGTTGTTGTTACACCCTTCCAAAGCACTTTTCAGTTAGAAGTATAGTTACTTACAGTTAGAATCAACTAAATAAGGGAATGAACCTGTAAGTTATCATTGCCAATTTACAGTTTAAGTTTGCCATCGATTGAGGGATGAAGCTGTCAGTTAACTGTTGTTGTCAACTGCCATCACTTGAGGAATGTGTCAGTGTTTTTTGAAGTCTAAATTTAAGATTAAGAAACTTCTTTTTCGAATAGATGTTTCCACTTCCAATTTAGAAACATCTAGTTTGAATAGAAGCTTCTAGTATCTCATTTGAAAGCTTTCCCACTTTTATAAATATGTCATTATTGATCTCTCCTTTTTTGGTGTTGTTGAAAAAAAGAATTAATTTTCTGAGAAGAAGAATTAATTGCTGAATTGAAGCTTCTAATGTAAAGAGATTTTATGAGATAATAAAAGCTATTGATCCTTGCCCCGTGGTTTTTCCTCCACATTGGAGGTTTTCCACCTAAATTATTGTGTATTGTGCATCTTTGAATTTGCTGTGGTTATTTTTATTGCTGCTGTTATTTTTATTATTCTGGCTCCAATTTCATAACAACTGGTATCAGAGAGTCAGGTTGCTGGAAGATTTGGTGTGTGTAGTTTTTTTTTTCTTTCGTTGAGCAGCATGGAGGTCACAACGAGTGACATGGAGAAGTTAAATGGGGCTAATTTTGCCCTATGGAAATCCCAAATGGAGGATATATTAATTCTAAAAGATCAGTATTTTCCGCTCGAAGGAATATCAAAGAAACCCACATCTATGGCAGATGAAGATTGGAAAAATATGGATAGAAAGGCAATTGCAATCATCCGTCAATGCCTGGCTAAGAATGTGTATTTTAATGTTGCAGGAGAGAAGACAACAACAAAACTATGGAAAAAACTTCATGATCTATATGAGAAGAACACAACATCAAGTAAAGTTTTTCTGATGAAAAAATTATACAATCTCAAAATGAAAGAGGGTGCTTTAGTAACAGAACATTTAAATGAGTTCAACATAATTACTAGTCAACTTGCCTCTGTTAAAATCACTTTGGATGATGAGATTAGAGCCATCTTATTAATGTGTTCAATATCGGACGACTGGGATAACATGATTGTAGCTATTAGCACTTCGGCACCTGGAGGAACTCTAAAGTTTGATGATGCTAGTAGCAATTTAATAAATGAGGAGTTGTAGCGTAAGTCAATGATAGAGAACCAAAGAGGAGAAGCCTTAGCCCTAGCTGATCGTGGTAGAAAATTTGATCGGAACCGACAAGGGCATTTGAAGTCAAGAGGAAGATCGAAATCAAGAAGAGGCAAAATTACCTGTTATCATTGTGGAAAATCGGGACACGTGAAAAGAGAATGTCGAATCTGGAAGCGAGAGCAAAAGGAACAAAAACCAAAAAGTGCAAATGAAGAAACTACTGCTGTTGCATCAGATGGTGAGGTATTAATTACTGTTTCATATGAGGATGCATGTCTTTGTACTTCTAATCATGATATTGATTGGCTTTTAGATTCTGGAGCCTCCTACCATGCTACCTTAAGCATAGAAAATTTTATTTCTTATAAATTTGGTAATTTGGGTAAAGTTCGCTTGGGTAATAATAATTTATGTAGTATTGAGGGAGTGGGAGATGTTTTAATAAAAACAGAAGATGGTTGTAGTTTATTTCTTAAACAGGTTAGGCATGTACCAGAGCTTGGAATGAATTTAGTTTCAGCTAGAAAGCTAGATGATGAAGGCTGCCATATAGTATTTGGCAAGGGATGCTAGAAAATTGTAAAAGGTTCATTGGTTGTTGTAAAGGGGCAGAAAACATGCACTATTTATACATTAAAATCGAAGCTGCAAAAGTTAGATATTGCTATTGTTGCAGAGGAGCTTGCAACAGATTTATGGCACAAAAGACTTGGACACATGACAGAAAGAGGTCTGAAATTACTTGCTGAGCAAAAGCTTTTGCCTGCAATAAAAGGTACAAAATTTAAATTTTGTGAACATTGTATTATGGGTAGACAAAAAAGAGTGTCATTCTTAAGGAATAATTCAAAAAGGGATATAAAAATATTAGATTTGGTGCATTCTGATGTTTGTGGCCCAATTAATATAAAATCATTGGGAGGGACTGCTTATTTTGTTACTTTTATTGATGATGCATCAAAAAAGGTGTGGGCTTTCCCTATTAAAAGTAAGGATCAAGTTTTAGATGTTTTTCAAAAATTTCATATGGTTGTTGAAAGGGAAACTAACAAACTTCTGAGATGTATTAGAACAGATAATGGTGGGGAGTATTGCTCCAAAGCCTTCGAAGAATATTGTAATAAATATGGGATAAAGCATGCCAAAACAGTTCCTCTCACTCCATAACAAAATGGGACAGCTGAGAAAATGAATCGGACAATAATGGAGAAGGTGAGAAGTATGCTTTCAAATTCTGGTTTGCCTAAATATTTTTGGGCAGAGGCTATTCATATTGCTTGTTACTTAATAAATCACTCTCCCACAACTTCATTAGATGGAGGCATTCCCGAAAAGGTATGGACCGGTAAGGAGTTATATTATTCTCATTTGAAAGTTTTTGGTTGTGAAGCTTATGTGCACATTCCTAAAGAAAAGAGGTCCAAGTTGAATGAAAAATCATTGAAATGTATTTTCTTAGGATATGCTGACAATGAGCTACGTTATCGGTTGTGGGATCCTCTAAAAAGAAGAATCATCAGAAGTAGGGATGTTATTTTTAATGAAGGAAAAATGTTTAAAAATATTGACAAAAGTGTGGAGATTCAAAAATTTGTTGAAATTAAAGGACATCAAGAGGAGCAACTTGAAAATCAGCCACCATTGGAAGAAGCCATTGCTGAAAATAATGACCAACCATTATAGCATAATGAAAATGAGGAACAACAAGAAGTAGAAGCCGTGCAAGAGCCATTACAAGATATTTTGGTTCACAAATCTGCTAGGCCTCATAAGGTTTCACAAAGATATCCTCCCTCTAATTATATTTTATTAACTGATGAAGGTGAACCTAGTTGTTTTTAGGAAGCTTGTACAGATGAACATAGTAAAGAATGGAAGAAAGCAATGGAGGATGAAATGGACGCTTTATTGGAAAATAGAACTTGGGAGTTGGTAAAGCTTCCAAAAGGAAGAAAAGCTCTACAAAATAAATGGGTGTACAGGATCAAACATGAGGATGATGAGAAGAAGAGATACAAAGCAAGGTTGGTGGTGAAAGGATTTGCTCAGAAAGAAGGTATTGACTTCAATGAAATTTTTTCACCTGTTTTTAAAATGTCATCCATTAGAATTATTCTTGGTCTTGTTGCTGCTCTAGATTTGGAATGTGAACAGTTAGATGTAAAGACTGCCTTCCTTCATGGAGAATTGGAAGAGGAAATTTATATGGAGCAGCTAGAAGGTTTCAAAATAAAAGGTAAAGAGAACTTGATTTGCAGGTTAAAGAAGAGTCTCTATGGGTTGAAACAGGCACCTCGCCAGTGGTATAAGAAATTTGATTCATTTATGTTGGAGCATGATTTTAATAGACTAGAGACTGATCATTGTGTCTACATCAAAACATATGACCAAGATAAGTACATTATATTATTGTTATATGTGGATGATATGCTAGTTTGTGGACATGATAAGGATATGATTAACAAGTTGAAGAAGGATTTGAGTAGCCAGTTTGCAATGAAGGATTTGGGTCCAACACAACAAATATTGGGCATGAAGATTATTCGTGATAGAAAGAAGAAAAAATTGTGGCTGTCACAAAAAAAGTATATTGAAAAGGTGTTTGACAGATTTAATATGAAGGATGCCAAGCTAGTTGGTACACCTCTTGCTTCCCATTTCAAATTGAATTATGATTCATGCCCTTATGATGACAAAGAGAAGGAAGAAATGAAAAAGATTCCTTATGCTTCAACAATTGGTAGTTTAATGTATGCCATGGTATGCACACGGCCAGACATTGCACATTCAGTGGGAGCAGTCAACAGGTTCCTTGCCAATCCAAACAAACAACATTGGCAAGCGGCAAAATGAATGTTAAGATACCTTAAGGGTACTAGTCATTACTGTTTATGTTTTGGTCATTCTGATATGGTGCTTGAAGGTTTTACAGATGCAAATATGGTTGGAGATGTGGACACTAGAAAGTCCACCACTGGTTTTCTATATACATTTGTAGGTGCAACAGTGTCTTGGGTATCTAGGCTACAAAAAATAGTAGCTCTCTCCACAACAGAGGCAGAATACATAGTTGCAATTGAAGCGTGCAAAGAGATGTTGTGGATACAACGATTCCTTGGAGAGTTAGGCATAAAACAAGACAAGTATGTGTTATATTGTGACAACCAGAGTGCCATTCACTTGGCGAAAAACCTAGCCTTTCACTCACGAACCAAACACATTGACTTAAGATATCATTGGATTAGACAGGTGTTGGAGGAAGGAAAGATGCACTTGGAAAAAATCCATACAGTTGAGAACCCTGCAGATATGTTTACAAAAATATTGCCAAGAGCCAAGCAAGAGTTATGTAGGAGCTTGGCAGGCCTGTAGATGACTTGATGCATAGGCTTGGGAAAGGATCAATAGCTTTAGGATCATCTACAATTGCAGTTTGGTATCCAGGATTCTTGCATTTAGCTTCAAGTGGGAGAATGTTAGTTGTGAAGGCTAAATTTAGCTTCAAGTGGGAGAATGTTAGGTTTTTTTGAAGTCTAAATTTAAGATTAAGAAACTTCTTTTTCGAATAGATGTTTCCACTTCCAATTTAGAAACATCTAGTTCGAATAGAAGCTTCTAGTATCTCATTCGAAAGCTTTCCCGCTTTTGTAAATATGTCATTATTGATCTCTCATTTTTTTGGTGTTGTTGAAAAACAAAATTAATTTTATGAGAAGAAGAATTAATTGCTGAATTGAAGCTTCTAATGTAAAGAGATTTTCTGAGATAATAAAAGCTATTGATCCTTGCCCCATGGTTTTTTCTCCACATTGGAGGTTTTCCACGTAAATCATTGTGTATTGTGCATCTTTGAATTTGCTGTGGTTATTTTTATTGCTGCTGTTATTTTTATTATTCTGGCTCCAATTTCATAATAGAATGACTATCTATGATTTAGAATTACTGGGAGCAAGGATCATAAAACAGTGCATAAGGCAAAAGAGAATGGGCTTTTGACATTTACAAACTAACTTAATTTCTTTCACTGTAATGTAATTCAATAATCAAGTGTTAAATCATTCAATTTCCATCAACAATAACAACTACTATTTTGCTTTCTAGATGGGCAGCCCCAACCCTACAAATGATCCAACTAAAAAGAAAACCCAAAAGTTAAAGTCTCGATGCATGCAGTTTTCCTTCTATAGTTCTAAATAGTTGGTGATGCTTCTCTGCTGTTTGTTCACTTTCACAAGGACTTCAACAGTTTTGCAATAGACATATCAACAGGATCCATGCATATCACTCTTGGAATTTTTGTTTATTTTTCATAATATAAATGCATTACTGTCTTGATGCACCCTCCAATATTAGGATCTTCACAATGTGAAATTTAGTTGTCTATGTAGGTGGTAGCACTAACTTGCACATATGTTATATTCTATTATCCCGAAGCTTGTTTTGTATCCGTCATCACATTCTAACTAGCTCTTATTAAGCAAAGGTCTGAAAAAGAGACTTGATTCTGTTATCAAACATTGAAAATACACTCCTAAATTGGCGACTTTTGTTTACCTCCTCTGATGTAGTCCAACAAAATTTGTTTTCAGCTCCAACAAATATCTGTTGCTACAGAAAACAAAAACTATAATGGAACTTTTGTTAATAGATTTTCAGGCTGAAAATAATACAAGAGTAATTGAAAATTTTCAATTAGAGTTACAGAGAAAGCATTTTGCTCTCTCAGTTTTTGCAATTGTTGAATAATCTCTCTCTTCGTTATGATTGCAGATAACTTGAGATTTACTTCAACAATATTAGTGTTATTGGTTGTTGTTTTTGTGGTGATTACTGCTGGTATTCGATCAAGCTACATTTTGGAAGCTTTTTACAGTTGTTCCAGTCATGGTCACTGCCTATATCTGCCATTATAATGGTGCTAAAGATTGCTATGTTATTGTAACCTGTTAATATGCCATCTAAATTATGGGGTTATTTACTATAATAATTAACTTGTTTTCCCAATCTGGACCTCATTCTTACAATCCATATTTTGCTTTTTTTCAGAGCTAAGTTAGATTTTGACAAAGTAGCCAAATGTTATCAGTGTCATTGGCTGTTGTTTTTGTGGTGATTACTGCTGGTATTCAATCAGGCTACATTTTGGAATCTTTTTACAGTTGTTCCAGTCATAGTCACTGCCTATATCTGCCATTATAATGGTGCTAAAGATTACTATGTTATTGTAACTTGTTAATATGCCATCTAAATTATGGGGTCATTTACTATAATAATTAACTTGTTTTCCCAATCTGGACCTCATTCTTACAATCCAGATTTTGCTTTTTTCTAGAGCTAAGTTAGATTTTGACAAAGTAGCCAAATGTTGGATCAATTAGAGCACACTCAAGGGCACTCATTTCTCAGCGAAAATTTACTCGATTAAATGTATCCTTAGGAAATTGGAATTCTATAGAAATGATTTTCAACATCCATTATATGTATCCTTGCCTAAAAACAAAGAAAGGGCTTTAGTCATTTGTTTGGTACTCTGTTTGAGGGAGTATTACAATAAAAACAACTAGAACTTCAACTAAACTCAAGTACTGCCATATATATATCTAACAAAACAATAGTGAATGGAGCCACACATGAGCAAACCACACCGTCAAACTAGAACTTCAACTAAACTCAAGTACTGCTAGATATATATCTAACAAAACAATGGTGAATGGAGCCACATATGAGCAAATCACACCATCAAACTGGAACTTCAACTAAACTTAAGTACTGCCAGATATATATCTAACAAAATAATGGTGAATGGAGCCACATATGAGCAAACCACACACACCATCAATAATGCTCAACAAATTATATAAAACTATCAGCGTATTCCTTGCAGCTCCCCTGACTGCAAGTGCTAGTTAATAAATACGATCAAATGTGCATCAAATGCTTTGTGCTCACACAGTCGCCCCTTACAAAATTGATTGGGTATAACTCAGAAAGCCCTGTTAATATATAAATTACAATCTGATCGATCAATCTATGTATGACACTCTATTGCCTAGGTTCCCACAATCGTCTTTGTTATCTGATCAATGTATTCAACAATATCTATGGCGGCCTACTATGTATGTGTGTATGCTTGCATGCATGTATGTATGTGTGTATGTATGTATGCTTATTTGTATGTATGCATGTATGCATGCATGCATGTATGCATGTGTGTATGTATGTATGCTTATATATATGTATGTATGCTTGTATGTATGCATGGTTGTATGTATGTATGTAAGGGTTTTGGGTTTAGGGTATATAAGGGTGAGGGTATAGGTTATAGGGATGAGGGTTGAGGTTTCAAGGTTTAGTATTTAAGGTATAGGGTTGAGGGTTGAGGGATTGGGGCTTAAGTAATAGGTTCAGGGTATAGGGTAGAGGGTTTACAGTTGAGGAATAATATTCAGCTTGTTGAGTGTATAAGATTAAGTGTGTAAGGTATAGGGTTCAAGGTTTAAGGTTGAGGGTATAAGGCATAGGGCTGAGGGTTGAAGGTTTAGGGCATAAGTATGGTTGAGGGTATGGGGTATAGGGTAGAGGTTTGAGGGTTGAGGGATAAAGCTTAAGGTTGAGTGTCCAAGGTTAAGTGTATAAGGTATAGGTCCATTACGGTTTAAGATATTGGGTTAATGGATTAGGGATTAAGTATAGGGTTGAGGGTTGAGGCTGTAGGGTGTAGGGTTTAGGGTTTAAGGGTTGAGGTTTGAGGGATTATGGTTGAGGGTTGAGGGTTTAAGGGTTTAGGGTTTAGGATTTAGGGTTTAAGGTTGAGGGTTAAGGGATAAGGGTTTAAGGGATAAGGGTTTAAGGGTTGAGGGTTTAGGGTTTAAGGATTAGGGTTTAAGGTATAATGTCAAGGGTTGAGGACTTAGGGTTTAAGGTATACAATCAAGGGTTTATGGATATGGTTTAGGGTTTAAGGGTTGAGGGTTGAGGATTTAGGGAAATACAAAAAGAATTTAATCATAGAACTATTGATAAGAGAGATAAAATTCCAATTTATGGCACACAAAGTATTTGACAACATGTCTAAAATAGAGAAACATCAAAATATAGGTTAATATTTACTGTGTCGCCAAAAAGTGTAGCCTTGACACTTTTCACTCATTTGGGGCCTTTCTTATGGATTTTGGACCTCTTTTAACCCCTTTCCCAAGCCTTGTGTCAAGGTGTTGTAAAACATTTTCACACTTTCCTAGGCTTGTCATCACTAAATTAACCCTTTTTTATGGTATAATGACCCCTTAATGTACTTTTAGGCCTGAATTAAGTGTGCTTCGGGAGGCAAGCCTGTTAAACATCATTAAACACCATTTAATTCCTGACCACCACTTGAATTTGTCTAATTGGACTAGGTCGCCACCTTGGGCAACCTAGTCCCTTTTGACATAAAATTCAAAATTAAGACAAAATTCTAACGGGAATTTTCCTCCAAAACCCTAAGGTTGGCCTATCATGTGTTATTTACAGGCAAGCCTATGCAGCTGCCACAAATGGCAAGCCTCAACAGCAAAGCCCAGTTCTGTTCCCGCAGCCCGCTGGTCCTTATTCTACCTATCTCTTACTCTAGGAAGATGAAGATGAAGATGATGAGAATGGCGACTCTACATCTGTCTCCTGCTGTTGAGGATTTTGCAAAGGTTACTTTTGCCTGGGAGAATTGCCATTTCCCCAAGACAAATGCTTAACAATCAAGTACAGTGAAAGAAATGAGGCTAACTCCCATACAGATTGGGATAGAGTGTATTTCATTCCTGTTTTGGGCCAACCCATCTCTTCCCATTGCTATTATGTCGTGCGAGCTGAGGGCAAACACAAGGGGTAAAAACAATACCTACTTCTATGTGATTTATTCTGTGTGGATTTTTTCTTCTGTGGGTTTTCAACAATGTATTGAATCTAAGTAGAAATATTTAGAGATTAACAATGACGTAGAAAGTTATGTTGTCATCTAACATCCTTACATCTCTATTGCTTAAGGTATGTATGAATTTTTTTTTTTTTAAATTAACAATCATATGAATGACTAACAAACTACCTGATTGTATGTTGATGGCGGGGACAGATTAGTGGAAACAGGGTCTAGTGTAGAAGACTTGGCGACAATTTGCTGTTGTACATTTATAAACGACAATCGTCCCAGATCTTTGGAACCAACTAACTCATATCAACATATGCAGATAATCTCAACAAAGGTTGGATTCACATCAAAGTGCATAGCTTCCGATGGTTTCCCCCCTCAATTCCTGCGTAGGAACACTTGGAGTGTGGTAGCTGATGACATGCGTGGTAATCATGGCAGACTTGCTCATGTTAGAGGGGAAAATGTTGAGCTTAGAGCACAACTTTCCCCCTTTGATTTCTCTTTGTTACAGAGAAGGTCCCCCGCTGTTATAGTTGGGGAATGGTACTGCCCATTTATCTTTATCAATGAATTTGGTACCAGATTGGAGGATCCTAACATTCAGCTCATGGAGTGTCCCTTCTACAAGATGGATTTAGAACAGTTTTGGGAAGAAATATATTCTATTCGAGGCATGACAGGAAAAGATATTGATGTGGACAAAACCTTAAAGTTAGAAGAAGCACTATTATTTGGAGAAGAAGTAACCGAGGAAATTAGATATAATGATGGAAGTGTTTTGTTTAGAGGTGCAGGGAAGCAATTGGGAGAGTCTACTGGTGTGAAACTTAGCTGGCCCATCATTGCCAAAATGAAGGCAGATCAAGATAGATATGGATTAGAACAAGGAGGAAGAAATGTAAGGATGAAAAAATCATTTAGTGGCTCTGGGATGGAAGGAAAGTTTGCTTGTTATGTTGTAGTGGAAAGATATGTATTGAAAAGAATGGATGGTAACATTGCACTCGCTTATTCATTTAGAAATTTGAACCAAGTACAGGGGAAGAGGGAAGAGGGAAGAGGGAAGTGGGAAGTGGGAAGTGTGGGGCAAAATTTAATTGGTTTCATACTTTCTTTAGTTTGTGGAGGATGCAATTTTTCTTTACTTTTAAGGACATTCTTTTGTTAAAAGATATTGGTTCATTTTTGTTTGTATTTCTAAATTGGGCTCTAATAAAACAATGTGATTTCATTGAATCATTTCTATTTCTATTTTTAAATTGGTCTTTAATAAAAAAATGTGATTTCCTTTTCTTTGAGGTTTAAAATATGTATATGATAATTTTGTATATATTAGATTTAATTAAAGGAGGTTTTCAGATAGTGGTTATACAATGTATAAGGTTTTAAAATAGTAAAATATAAGTCTTGATAAAAGTATCATGTCATATTTTTTAAGGTGTCTGATTTTAAGTGTTATATATAGTTGTGATAATCAATTCATGGATGACAAGGTGTAAAATAATACAATTTTTGTAAATCAATTGGAATAATATACAACTGACTACTTCAAATTGAATCAATAATATTCATCAACAACATGACTAAATACTATAATAAGAATATAAATAATATTGTCTTCTAAAATAGTTGTTGATTTTAATTAAATTTTTTTATAAAAAATATCTTAATATATAATTATCCATATATAACAATAATCTAAATTTTAAATAATATATTTAAAAATACACTAAGATTGTATATATTTGATTATTTATTAATTGATAGCTTTAATCTAAATGTACTCTTCATAAAAACAAGGTCGCATTGCAACAAAGTTCTTGCCAAATGTTGGTAGGACATTTTGTTCTTTGATTTGTAGGGAAAATGAGAGTGGTGATGGTTTGATCAATATGGAAAGATAGCAATCTATAGGTATTTAATATTTATGCAAAGTTGTTATGCTACGATATTGGGGTGTGAATCTTCTTATGTGTCAAATATTAGACATGAACTTAGAAGGATTTTTTTTAATTTTATTTAGTGCCTTTTCTTTATTATTTAAGTGAAAAAGTCCCTAGGTTGAATGCCTATGGGACGAGTTCATGTTGAGACTTATTTTTGGGGATTTGGATAAGCTTTGTCCCTCCTAAAGTTCATTTGAAGAAATTTTACAAGATTTAACTTGGCTATGAAGCAAGCTTGACTTTAAGTCATCAATTGATAAGTGATGGGTTCTTGTGAACCACTACTCATGAATCATGGGTCAATGAGTTTGACTCGAAAACTACACGGTTGAATCCTGATAGTAATATCATAATTTAAGTCATCAAATCTCTTTTATCTAGGTTCATACATCCATCTTGGTATATTCTATCTATAAAGCTCTTGAAGTGTTTGTGAGAGTTGGTTTTTGGGAAAATTCTTTCTTCTTGCATTGTGAAAAAAGAGAATTATTTTTTGGGGCAGAATTTTGGGAGCTTGGGAGAGAATGAGAGATGATATCTTAGAGATTTTTTTAATAAAGAGCTATCACCATCCTTTTGAATCTTTGAGAGGTATGATCCATAATCTCTTTTAGATTATGTAAATGTAAATGTTATTGTTGTTATTAGTAACTTTAATATTGGCTAGTGTTTGTATGTATTTTTTTTGGTTTTTTGTTGTATGTGTGTTTAGTATGGCTTGTTATGTTGGGTGCATATAATCTCAATTTTGGGGTAAATCCAGTCGCCTATGTGTTGAGGTTGAGAGAGGTGTGGACCCTCAATTCTAGAGAGTGTCCAATTTCTTGACAAGAAAAAATGATATTAAGTTCGTATGAATTTTTGTGTTATTGGATTGGCTATATGAGTAAGATCTATTAGGTTTATGGTGATGGAAATATTTTGGGTGGTGTTTTGGGTGACATTGTTTTGATATTTGGAAAGGTTGATATGTAATATATGATAGAGTGGATTTATTTTTATCGATGGAGAACAAATCTCCTTTATTTTCTCCAAGGGGTTAGGGTGTCCCCTTGACTCTCCCTTTTCTATAAATCTTTGTATGATTCATATTTGGTGTTTCAATATTTTAGATATTGTTGTATTCTTGTATATGGATCCTTTTTATTATGTCATGAAACTTGGTTTCTATGAAGACCTCCTAGCTTGGGGTGTGCGTTAGAGAAAACCCTATGATGTGAGGTGGGAAAATATCTTTTGGTCATGGATGTGAAGTTTGTTTATAAAAATGTGTAGACTTGATGTCTTGGCAACATGTGTGGGTAAATATTTTGAGTGGGTTATGAAACCCCCATCTTGAAAAATACAAGGGTCTACAAAATTCTCATTGGAAAATTGTATAACTTTTTAGTTGTTTATGTATAATATATCTAAATTTGGTTTAGGAAGGAAGAAAGTAATGATGTAGAAAATTTATAAATGTCATTATTGTTATATTGTAATGTTAAAAAAAAGTTGTTCAATATTTATAATATTTACGCCGAAGGCGTTACCTATTTGAAAAAGGTCAAACTAATATATGCGATCGATGGTTGGTATCACCTGCTAGACCATGGGAGACGGTTGAACCTATTTCATCTGTTGATTGTCAAGCTGAAAAAAATGGAATAGTTTCCGATTTCCTCTTTCATCTCTAATGGTTCTTAATGAAAAACACGGAAATCATAGACCTAAGAATAGACTTTAGTTTTGATCAACACAACCTTGTTTCATCATGAAGCGGTAAAATTATTTCTGCGAATGTGACGAATCTGTGTTCAGCCTAATCAGTTCATATTCGCGAGCATACTCCCAGGCTGTGCCAAAATAAGAGCTTTGGATTTGCTTATGGAAATCCATCAATGTATAATCGAAAGTGGATTTTGTCAGATGTCATAGTTGTAAGTGACCTAATATAAATGTATTTTAAATGCGGAAGCATATAAAAGACTGACAGAATTGTTCAAAGGGACATTGATTGACATACTATAATCATTGCGAGATATGCACAACAAATGTAATTGGTAAGAATGAAACCAAACTCCATAACATTTGTGAGTATAATCGAGAGGGGCTTTTCATCAGATGTTTTAGTTGGAAATTCCCTAGTTGATATTTATTCAAAATGCAGAAGAATCCATAGGGTACTTGAACTGTTTGACAATATGTCTCAAAGAGATGTGATCTCATGGACAGTAATTATTTTAGGATATGCACATTAAAAAATTTTAGAAAATGCAAGCGATAGGTGTAAAGCTAAATTCCACAACCTATGCTAGCATACTTCCAGACTGTGCCAAAATAGAAGCTCTTTAACATGGTATGAACATCCATCAAATCATAATGGAAAGGGGGATTTTTTTAGATGTTGTAGTTGCAAATGTCTTAGTAGATATTTGTGCAAAATGTGGAAGTATTCACAAGGCACAGGGGCTATTTGATGTGATGCGTCGAAAGAATCTAGTTTCTTGTACTGAAACTATTGCAAGATATGCACAAAATGGCATCCTTGGTGAGGTTATAAGGCTTTTTAAAGAAGCACCTAATAAAAATGTGGTACGATATTAGGATATGCACAAAATGGGTTTTGTTGAAAGGTTCTTTGAAACTTTTAAGAAAATGCAAATGGCAGGGTTAAAATCAAAGTAAACAACCTTTGCTAGTATCCTCTCAGCCTATGCTAAAATGGGATATTTAGGATAGGGCATGAACATCCACCAAATCATAATTGAGGATAAATATTTGTTAGACATAATAGTTGTGAATGCTATTATAGTCTTGTATGCAAAATTTGGAAGCATACACAAGGCATGCAAACTATTTGACAAAATACCTCAAAGAGAAAATGCCTCAAAGTGATTTGGAGGAGTAAATCCAAACTCCACAAACTTTCGTAGCATGCTCCTAGCCTGTGCTGAAACTAAAACTTTAGAACACCGCATGGACATCCATCAAAGCATATAATTGGAAGGGAATTGTGGTTCGATGTAGTTACAAGTTCCTTGCTAGACATATATAAAAAATTAAAATGTATGGACTAGGAAGTTGTGTTGTTTGACTAAATACCTCAAAGAGATGTTGTCTGAAGAGACTAGAATGATGGATGGATATTCAAAAAATGGTTTATTGAGAAGGCCTTGGAAAATTTAAGCAAATGCAATTGGCAGGTGTAAGTCCTAACTCCACAACCTTTGCTAGCATCTTCCCAGCCTGTGCTAAATTGGGAAGGTTTGCAACAGATTATGAACATCCATCAAAACATAATTGAAAGTGCATTGTTGTTTGATATTGTAGTCACAAGTACTCTTGTAGACATGAATGCAAAATGTGGAAGCATACCCAGCACGCCAACTGGTTGACAAAATTGCTCAAAGATATGATCTCATGGAATTCTATTTTCGCACGATTGTCCACAATGCCTTTTGCAATGATTCTTTCAAGTTTTTTGAATTAATGAAGTACTCTGGAACACCCTAGTCATGTAAGCTTGTAGGTTACTAGCATGCAACCATACGAGTTTAGTGGATGAGGGTTCTAATAATTGAGTTCTAGTTTGTAGTGGATGAGGGTTGTAATAATTGAGTTCTATGAGTGTCTCCTATTACATTACACCAATAGTTGATCATTATGCATGCATGTTTGACCTTCTTGGCCATGCTGGTTATCTTGAGGAAACTCAAAACTTATCATCAAAATGCAAATTAAATCTGTTGGAGTTGTGTGGTGTGTTTTCTTGGTGCCTATAGAGCACATAAGAATGTAAGGTTAGGAATATCTACTGTCAATCTTCTTTTTTAGCTGGATCCTAAAAATGGTGCAACTTATGTTCTTCTGATAAGTAGGAGGTTTCTTCCATAGCGTGTCAAATTATGATATTGCTATCAGGATTCAACTGTGTAGTTTTCGAGTCAAACTCATTGACCCATAATTCATGAGAAGTGGTTCACAAGAACCCATCTCTCATGATAATGAATGTTCCACTTAGCACTCATTGCATCTAGGTGATGCTCACAGAGGTGAAGCATTGGTCTGTCCCGGGAGGTCACCCATCCCAGTACTGCTCCAGCTCAAGCGCGCTTAACCACGGAGTTTCCCCCAAGGTTAAGCCCACTTAGCTTGCTACCCCATTTGAAAAACCTTCAACAAGTGTAGTGCCTTATGAACCATTCATTATAGATCCCCTTTAGCTCATCAATTGATAAGTAGGAGGTTTCTTCAACAACGTGTCAAATTATGATATTGCTATCAGGATTCAACCGTGTAGTTTTTGAGTCAAACTCATTGACCCATGATTCATGAGTAGTGGTTCACAAGAACCCATCTCTCATGATAATGAATGTTCCACTTAGCACTCATTGCATCTAGGTGATGCTCACAGAGGTGAAGCATTGGTCCATCCCGGGAGGTCACCCATCCCAGTACTGCTCCAGCTCAAGCACGCTTAACCACGGAGTTTCCCCCAAGGTTAAGCCCACTTAGCTTGCTACCCCATTTGTAAAACCTTCAGCAAGTGTTGTGCCTTGTGGTTCATAAGGCACAACACTGACTGAAGGTTTTGCAAATGGGGTAGCAAGCTAAGTGGGCTTAACCTTGGGGGAAACTCCATGGTTAAGCGTGCTTGAGCTGGAGCAGTACTGGGATGGGTGACCTCCCGGGATGGACCAATGCTTCAGCTCTATGAGCATCACCTAGATGCAATGAGTGCTAAGTGGAACATTCATTATCATGAGAGATGGGTTCTTGTGAACCACTACTCATGAATCATGGGTCAATGAGTTTGACTCGAAAACTACACAGTTGAATCCTAATAGCAATATCATAATTTGACACGCTGTTGAAGAAACCTCCTACTTATCAATTGATGAGCTAAAGGGGCTTTATAATGAATGGTTCATAAGGCAAAACACTTGCTGAAGGTTTTGCAAATGGGGTAGCAAGCTAAGTGGGCTTAACCTTGGGGGAAACTCCGTGGTTAAGTGCACTTGAGCTGGAGTAGTACTGGGATGGGTGACCTCCCGAGATGGACCAATGCTTCACCTCTGTGAGCATCACCTTGATGCAATGAGTGCTAAGTGGAACATTCATTATCATGAGAGATGGGTTCTTGTGAACCACTACTCATGAATCATGGGTCAATGAGTTTGACTCAAAAACTACAAGGTTGAATCTTGATAGCAATATTATAATTATGTTCTTCTGTCAAAATTCTATACAAAGAAGAGGAAATGGGATGAGGTTTAAATGTTATGGAGATTGACGAAAGATAAAAAAATAAATTATAAACATATATTTTTAGTTGGATTGAAGGGCATAATAAAACAAAGACATATCACACCGGCAGACACATGAGATCTATACGAAGTTGGAGAAATTGTTTTTGGAGATGAGGATAGCAGGGTATTTTGCAGATTCAAGACATGCACTAAATGATGTAGAGGAGGAGAAAAATAATTATTCTTCTGCCACCATAGTTAGAATTTGGCAATCACATTTGGCTTATTTTTAACACCTAACTTGAAACATCTATTAGAGTCATGAAGAACCATCAAGCATGTGTTGATTGCCCCAATGCAAACAAGATTATCTCAACGATTGATTCAAGAAAAATTATAGTGAGAAATGCAATCTGGTTCCATCATTTCAAACAAGGGGAATTTTATCACAGAGATTATTGGTGATGCTAAATGAAGCAACTTGTAAAACTAGGTTTGAGCTATATTAAGGTATAGTGTGCCATACATGCAGTGATAAAGAAGGGACCCGATTTTATTTCCAATTTCTAATAAGTGTTTTTCCTAAAGTGTAGACTTTGGAGAATTAGACGTTGTTGTTAACATCATAAAATAAGATGTATAATATGCAATGTGTCACTGTCGATATATACACTGATGGTATGTTTGTTAAATCCCTATTTTAGGACACCTCCTTTTTGTCATTACTTAGATATGTTTTCAGGAAGGAAAATACACAGTTGTCTATAATACTCTCGTACCCTTGTTTATATTCTTGCACATGCCATTTCAAATTTCCTCTTAATCCCCTTCTCTGTTTCTATAGACTTTGGTGCAGTTCTTGTTTTAATTATGATTTTTTTCAGTTTTTTATATATGGGTACAGTTGTTCTTCACTTAACTTTGATTTCATCACCTTTGCATTAGAATTGGGCACAGTTGTATTTGTTTGTAAACTAAAACTACAATTTTCTTTAACAGATGTTTTGTATTGGGTGGACTTTGTTTATCATTTACTTCAACCAGAGGGTTTACCAGAGGAAGCTGGCCATTTGGGCATTACTTGCTTCTTTGCGGTTCTAAAAATTCTGTTGCCCTAAAGAAGAAAATTGAGGGGAAATTTTACTTTTCACTTGTGTCAGAAAACTGTTTAAATAAAGGAATACATTCTCAACCCAAGCAGTTGTTTGTCCTAGGAGTCATGTTCTAAGAGTATCTTTTCTGTCAAATTTCACCTGGTATTTGCATCCAGATTTAGTTGTGACTTAGGCCTGAATTATCACAGTCAAATTGCAGCTAGATTTGTTTGGGAAGGCCTGAATTATCACTACCACATTGTTTTGTGAGAACATGGATTGGGGTTTGAACCTGAGTTGACATGATGGAAATTGTTCTGCTTTGCTGCTACACCCTAGCCTCTTGGATATGTTCAAGAAAATGTTGTGTTGTACAATTGGGTATATTGTTATTTATGTCACGCATTGACCCTTCTTTTTTCTATTTCTTTTTGTTCCCTCAGAGACAAATATGAAATATTGGTGTGCATCACCTGTTTCAAAAAACTTATATTTTCTCAAAGTTAAAAGAATCAAATCAATTTTTACTAATAAAGACATCAAAACTAACCACTTTGTTGTGCTATGTGATTGTGAATCATTTTCTGCAATTTAATTATTAGAAACAATTTTTAGCCAATAAGTATTGTTTCAGGCAAAACAGGTGCAAACCATTGTGGGATTTTATAAAAAGAATTTATGTATAGAAAACTTCTAAAGAGAGCTGTAAACTGAAATGACAGTAATGGTTTCTCATGAAAATGTGTTAATATTGAAAGCAACTTGAACTTCTTAGATTGGATGACTGCTCCAGATCATAATAAATTGATTTTGTCGAGTTAAAGAGATGACTTTGGCAAAATCTTTCAAGTTGTATGGATTTATGTTGATGATTAAATATGCGATTGTCTGCATGAAGCTTAATGAAATGGGCAAAAACATAACATGCAAAGTTTTTCAGTTTCCTTTAACATTTCATGTTTTGAATTTGTAAGTATCATGATTTGGTTTTTCCCCAAAAAGCTACTTATGACTAAATAACAAAATCTTGGTAACATTTTTGGAAGGAAAGTGGGTCTCTACTATTCTGAATAATTCTATAAGCTCAAGACTGATGTAGCAAAAGAGGTGGCAAAGGTTATTTTGGGTGCAGACTTATAAATTTCTTTGAAAGGCTTCAAATATTATATATGGTAATATGAGCCACTCCTTTGTTGCTTGATTTAAAATATAATATTTTCTAATTTAAATATATTAAATTATGTTTATCTTTATTATTACATATTTTCTTTTATATTTGCAATCATCCAATATAAATCTAATATAATATTTAATTAATATAAAAAACAATTATAATATTTTATATGTGATATATAAAATACACAATTATCTAGAGAGGGTGGAGAATGGGAAAAATAAAAAAGAGAGGGATCTGTTTAGGAATGGAAGGATGCTTGGTCAACATGAAATATGAGAGAAGGGTTTCAAATCAATCCATGCAAAATTAGAAGAATTATTTTGGGAAATTAAGATATCAAAGTATTTTTCAGATTCAAACATGCATTGAATAATGCGAAAGAGGAGGAACACAAAATTTTCCTCTGTAACTATAGTGACAAGTTGGCAATTGCATTTGGATTATTAAACAAATACCTGGATCAACTTTTAGAATCGTTAAGAACGTTTTAGGTATGTGTTGATTGCCACAATGCAACTTAGTATATCTCCAAGATTAAAAGACAAATTATAGGGATATATGCCAACGAGTTCCATCATTTTAAACATGGAGAATGTTCTTTTGTACATTATTGATGATGCTAACTTGCTAAGAGAAGAAATTTGTAAAAATAGGTTTGCACCATATTATAAATTTTGACTACATAATTAAGTTATTTTATAGCAAGTATTGACAACATAATTTTTGTTATATATTCGGGCTTTATCTCCTTATCTATTTCAAGCATTGATACACCATATTTTTTTGCAACATTATGTTCTTTTGTCTACAGTGAAGTCGTGATTCAAGATTGTCGTCTGAGCTAGTTGGGGTGATATCTGGTAGATCTAATTATTTTTCCCAATTTGAGTTTTTTTGGGGGAACTCGATCATGCCCGCTATAGTTGGAAGGATTATAGGTACCAAGGGGAACTCCAATCTCTTATTTAGAAGAAAAAAATGGGAATTTGTGGCATAGGAAAAATGTTAGACGATGGTCTATTTTACCTATGGCAAGCTTAAAGAAGAGTATAAATTGCTCACTTTGAAACCCAATGCCACTAAAAATGAAGTCAAAAAGGCATATCGTCATCTTGCCTTGTATCTTGGAAGAAAATAGTGGGAATGGGTTTTGTTTGTGAAATATTTTTATATATTTTTTTTCATTTGATTAGGGTTTAGGTTGCCCTTTAATTGAATTCCATGTTCTTCTAAGTTTTGTTTATGGTTCTATGCATTTTGAAATTCTAGTCTTATATAATTCATTTAAAAAATTTTATTGGATCTTTCAACATTTGAAATTCCATATTGTAAACATAACATGAACCAGTTGTTAGGAGCTTGATTACCTTCTCGATTCAAAGGATTTGTTTCAACCATGTTTGGATCCTTGTAAGTGGATGTATAGTTGATTTGAAACTATCACTTCTCCATTGAGACCTCTGTTGTACAAACAACATTTTCTAAATGACCTACCAACTGACCTCATGTACTGCACAAATATATGGAAAAAAATAGACCAAAAAAAATCTTAATTGACCTTTCACACTTCTTCGACATACCCATTGCACACCAAGGTGCAATTTCTAGTTTAATTATAATTATTATTGTTGTATAGCCTCATAGATCTATTTATAAAAATCAAATAAAATAGAATAATTCTTGAAGTACATTATTGGTAATGTTGAAACAAAATTTATTGCATCATGATTATTTTTGTTTTATTTAAAAAAGAGAGAAAATAAAGTGTTTGACTATTTTTGATAAATTAATTGTATACTTGAAAACTTGTTTAATTGAAATATTTATATTTTTTCAAAAGGTGAGAAAAATTGAGAGTTATATATATTTGAATTAAAAAATATGATTAATTTTTTTATTTAAAATTATTTAATTACTTTATATTGTGGTAAATTAAATATCATATTTTTGGGTTATATATATTTGAATTGAAAAATATTATTGACTTTTTTATTTTAAATTATTTAATTATTTTATATTGTGATAAATTAAATATCAAAATTATTATATATAATAAAGTTTATTTTTAATAGGGGATGAAGGGCTCCTTTATGGAGGTTGTGGGTTCTTTAAAAACAATCAAGTTATATTATATTATATATACCCAAAAAAAAGTTTTTTTTTTTTTTTTTAGAAACATTATTCATACATTTGATTGGATAAATCTCTTTAATATGATTCAAAAAATATGTAATAAATAGATATCTTTATTAATTTCTTAAAATAAAAATTATAAAGAAATATATTTTTTTACAAATTGAGTAAATTTAATAATATAAAAAAATTATACTTTTATTGAAGAAAATGAATCAAATTCCTAGTACATAAATAAACCTTAAAAACATTTCTATTTGGAGTGATTTATTTTTATTTCAATTCTTCTCACAAATACAAATAGAAAAATATTCATTAAAAATAGAAATAATTTTTTATATGGATCTTTTTGCTTTTGCATAACTTTATTTGGAATGAGAAATGGATATAGAAAGTTATTAGAAGTCTTTTGTTGATGAAATTCTATAAATATTAATTGTTAACCTTTAGAGTTATTAGAAAGTTAGTGGATGAGTGTGTTTTTTTTTTAAATTATTGGTAGTAATTTGGAAATAAGAATTTAATTGATAAATTAAAATATTAATTTTTTTTTATATGATTTAATAGAAGTTTCAATTTAAAATAAAAACTACTTAAAAGGTAAAGGAAAGTTGGCAAGCAAAACGTTGTCCATGAATGACTCCAGGGAGTGGAAAGTAAAATGGATGCTAGCGTAGGTGAAACCAACATCATGATTTGTGGTTTTCATTTCATAAATCTTTAATATTTGTTAGTTATAGATTTATATGCAAGGTATTGTGAAATTTAGTTTTGTTTTATATTGTGATATTGTGTTATAAGTATACAGTTTAAAATATTTTATAATAATTTAAATTTGATTTTTTCATCATATTAAAAATTATTAAAATGTTTGAGGTTTTATTAAATTTTTATGATATTGTAGATTGGAAATAAATTCATTAAATTGGATATGAAATTATGGTATGTAAAATATAAGAGATTTAGTGAATAATGATATCTTGTGAGCTAGAATATCTTAATAGTAGTCATACTACTCTCATTAAGATGTTTAAGATTTGAAATGGTTGTGTTTTTGTTGTCATAACATTAAAATTAAATTATTATAAATACATAATATGTAATAATGAGTATTAAATATATTTGGAAAAAAATACAAGAAAGATGACCAATAAAATATATATTTTTAAAATAATATTTAATTTTAAATTATTCAAAGGAAAAACTAAAAAATAATTAATTTAAATTGAGCTTAAGGGAGTTTGGGGTATTTTGTTACTATTTGCCACTCATAATACACATTTCCTCTTGATTATTTTAGTCATCCTTATCATTGTGCCATGGCCTTCATTAATATTACCATGACCTAATTTCAGCTAGAGGTCAAGCATCATGAGTGATGGTGGAGGAATTATGTAAGTTTAAGAGAAGTATTTGATTAATTTTATTTTCCTCTTGGCTAAATAAAAAAAATGATAAATGAATTTTCTGCTATTTTATTTATTATGTAATTTTATGTAATTTAAAAGTATATTAGGTTATTTATTTTTAAAAAGGGAATAAAAATAAAAATAGTTCTTTAAAGCAATCAAACCTTATTTAAGAGGAGGAAATATATTCACAAGAGCTCTATATAAATATTTTTAATTCTTGAGGTAGTTATATATGAGTCAAGCCACTAGCAACTAACCTAATTAGGTCATAGTTCTCCATGTATTTTTGGCCACTAAATCATGTGTGAATTATAGGTGAACATTTTTTCTTAAATGTAAATGTAATGAAGATTTTGGCACCTTAATGCTTTCTTACGCTTCTAGGGTTTTTCACTTAAAAGAAGAAAGATGGGCCAAAATGCTAATGTTACATTCAAGATTATGTGTTAATGAGGGTGTGAATGTGTTTAAATATGATGTATAAGTGCAATAAACTGAAAGAAAAATGAATTATTTATGCTAAATCTAAAGAATGTGAAATGTTGGAAAACACAGTGTTGTATGCAAACATTTACAAAATGACCTAAAAATGTAAACTTTAACAAAACATAAAGCTATAAATGAAATAGGTGCATGTGGAAGTGTGTTATAGACTTGAAGGAACTCTGAAATTCTGAAAATATTGATTTTTATGCCTGGCGGGACACTTGTGCCAAGCTGGGTGACCTAGTCCTTTTTTGGGGTGATTTCAGAAAACTGCTCTGGGGCCTGTTTCAGCCAAATGGGTATCTAGATTTGAAGAAATCTCTGAAAAATGAGCACAGTGGGACTAAGTCACCACAATTGGAGGAAGTGTCCCTTTTGCCTTTTCTAAAAATTTGAAAGTGGAAATGGAGGCTCTTGATCTGCACTTTTTGTTCCTCCAAGTGTTCAGACTGGAAACCTTGATTTTCAGTTTGTAGGTGTCTTTTTGTGTAGATTCTTGACCTAACCAACAAGGAGATTCCTTAAACAAGTCTTCAACCCATTATTGAATGATCTCCATGTTGGGAAATCATGTCTCAACTTCCAGTCTTGTGCCTCTGTCAGAAAAGACTTGACGAAAAATGCATCATTTCTGCCCTTACTGCTTTACCGCGGTGATCTTTTTATGCCTTGGTAGTACTGCGGTGAGAGGACTGACAGTCACCACCTTACTACGCACAGTGTCTTCCCTCACCGTAGTGGCCAGGTAGGCGGCTAGCTGTCTGTCACGCCGACTTCTGCCGCACTGTGGGCGGTGATCTGGCTCACCACAGTGGCTACAGTGTGACTGTTGGCGTTCTGCTAGGGTGGTCATCGCCCTACTGCGGGGTGCCTTGGTGGCCTCCGTGGTAGCATGGTTGACTGCTGGCATTCTACTAGGGTGGTCACCGCTCTACCGTGGGTTGGCCTAGCGGCCTCTGTCATAGCACAGTTGATCATTAGCAGTCTAGGCGAGCGGTCATCGCCTTGCCACGGAAGGCTGGCGATTAGGGTTCGGTAGCGCGATATGACTGCCTGCAGTCTGCCTGGCCGTCACCGCCACACCGTGAGGAGACTTGGAGAGCTCAACAGTAGCATGAGAAAGGCTGAGAATGAGTCGAATGGGCTCACCACCATGCTGCGGTGGGTATGAGAGCTTGGAGCAATGGCGCGGTGGAGACAATATGAGCTCGGACCGAGTTTGACTGAGTTTGACCCGAAGTCAAAGCATCAAATGAATAAGGTGGTGACACGAGGCAAATTCCAAACATCTGATTGGCAGAATACCAAAAAGGTAAAAGGCAGTTATTGCAGGCCGAGTTTTAGCTAGAGACAAAATCAATTAAGGCATGAAATAAATGCCTGGGCGGCCCGATGCAATCTGAGAAGATCGGTTACTTGTTTGGATGCACAATGCAACATGGATCAAAGTCATGGGATTGGTTGGAATATTGAATGCAAATATAAGACTTGATAGTCGATTACATTATTTTATATGTAAACCAAAAGGTGACGGTTCTTGGTAAGTTGTAAGCTAAGTCAAGTAGAGTTGCAATTCATTATATGCTATGAGCATTGTAACAGTGAATGAACTTGAGTGTTGATGTGAGCTAATTATCAGAGAGTGAAGACTGAACTTTGTATGTAATTTTTTTATTACTGTAATACAAATTTTCTTTGCTTGGTGTGGTGGGTTTTTTACCTGAAAAGGTTTTCCCATGTAAATACTTGTGTCAATCTGTGAATGCTTATTTTTTTGTTATCTCTTTTATGCTGTATGTATTCATCTCAGAAGTCTTTTAAGAAGCTTTAGAACTTGTTTTTGCTCCTCTACTCTGTTGTATTAGTGTTATGGAGGTATTCCGTACTGTCCCCTTTTCTCCCTTCAAGTGGTATCAGAGCTTGGCCAGTTGTGTTATCCTTGATTGAAAGGTCAATTTTTTGTGCTAATATTGTTCCAACAAGAGTCTTGCATTGTTAAAAATTGTTTCTGTTTGAGATGGCGAGTACATCAGGTAGAGTAGAGATTGAAAAATTCAATGGCAGCAACTTTGAGTTATGGAAACTCAAAATGGAAGACTTGCTTGTGGATAGAGACCTCTAGGTAGCAGTGTCTGGAACTATGCAACAAAGTATGAAGCAAGAGGATTGGGACCTTGCTGATAGAAAAGCAAGAGGTCTGATAAGACTGAGTCTGGTTGATTCTGTACTATTGAACGTCCATGAGGAGAAGTCTGCAGCTTCATTATGGAAGAAGATTGGTGATATTTATCAGGGAAAGTCTCTGGTAAATAAGCTTTTCCTGAGGAAGAAGTTGTACTCCCTGAAGATGGAAGAAGGTGCATTTGTTGTAGACCATCTGAACTCGTTTAACATGAGTTTTACTCAACTGGCATTTGTAGTTGTAAAGACTGAGGAGGAGGATCGTTGCATGCTCCTATTGTGTTTGTTGCCTGGTAGTTGGGATCATTTGGTGATGGCTATTGGAAGCACGACAACTGCATTCAAGATGGATGACGTGGTTGCTTCACTTCCTTCTGAAGAAATACGAAGGAAGTTTTCTGAGATGGCCAAAGAGGCCCTTGTTGTTCAAGGTAGACCAAAGGAGAAAGGCAAGAAGAAAGACAAGAAGTCAAAATCTAAATCTGCAAGGAGATCAAAGTCTCCTGGTAAAAAGTCCAAGGTGAAATGATGGAATTGTGGGCAACCTGGTCATATCCGAAAGGATTGTAAAGAGAAGAAGAAGAAGAATGCTTCAGACAATGACTCTTCTCAGAGTGATGCAAATGCCTTCATTGCAGCCTTGGCAACTCAGGCATCAGATGATGTTTGGCTGGTTGATTCAGGTGCATCCTTTCACATGACGTCCCATAGAGAATGGTTCTTTAAGTATGAGAAGTATGATGGTGGAAAGGTGTACATGGCAAGTGATCCAACGCTGGAGATCGTTGGTAGAGGTAGAGTCAAAATTCAGTTTCCTGATGGGAGAGTCAAAAGTATTGGTCGTGTACTGCACATACCAGGTCTGGCTCGTAATATTCTTTATGTCAGTAAGTTAAATGATCCTAGTGTAGAAGTTTCTTTCTCAAGTAAAGGATGTAAAATGGCTAGAGGTGCAATGGTGTTGGATAAGGGTGTTCGTACTAGCACTCTATATAAGTTGGATGCACGTCCTGTTCAACATAACAATGCCTCTGTAGAGTCATGTAAACCAGTCCCTATAGAGGAAGATGAAGATAATTCTTTGTCTGCAAATGCGTTGGAGGTAAAACTCCCAACAAAGAAGAATATGTTGTGGCATCATAGACTTGGTCACATAGGTGAGAAAGGTTTAAAACCTTGAAGAATAAAAATCTTGTAGAAGGGAGCTTGATGATTGTAACCTTGAGTTTGATTTTTGCGAACACTATATTTATGGAAAACAACACCGTGTTTCATTTTACTCGAGTCCTCATAAATCTTTTGGAATACTGGATTATGTTCATTTTGATGTGTTTGGTCCAGATAATATTCCTTCATTATCGAAGTATAGATATTATGTTTCTTTTATTGATGACTGTTAGAGAAGGGCATTTGTATAATTTCTTAAAAGTAAATCAAAAGTGTTCAGTTGGTTTAAAGAATTCAAAACTTTGGTTGAGAATCAGACTCGAAGGAAAATTAAATGTTTGAGGATAGACAATGGCGGTGAGTTTTGTTCTGTAGATTTCGAAAGGTATTGCACAGATCATGGAATTAAAAGGCATAAAACAACACCTTATACTCCACAGCTGAATGGAGTTGCTGAAAGGTTGAACAGGATGTTGATGGAAAAGGCAAGGAGTATGTTGAGCGGTGCTGGTCTGGAGAAAAATTTCTAGGCTGAGGATGTGGCTACAACATGTTATCTGGTAAATCATTCTCCTTGCTCTTCTCTTGTTGATAAGATACCTTTGGAAGCATGGTCTGGTAAGAATCCCTCTCTGAGACATGTTCATGTCTTTGGCTGTGACGCATATGCATATGTGCCAAATGAGAAAAAATCAAAGCTAGATAAAAAGGCTGTTAAATGTATCCTCATCGGCTATGGCGTTGGTGTGAAGGGATACAAGCTTTGAAACCCTATTACTGAGAAGGTTTTGTACAACAAAAGCGTGATATTTTGTGAGTTGAAACCTTCAGTAAGTGATCAATAGCTCAAGATAGATCAGAAAGAAAAGAAGAATGATGCAGTTGAGATTCCACAAACTCCAGAAAAGGAAGAGCTGCATGGTATACCTAAAACTAAGAGTTCAAGTAGCTCTGAGAGTTTTGATGATGAAGAACCACAACCTCAGCTAGTAAGAAGATCTACACGAGAAAAGCGACAACCTAAAAGGTATGGTTTTTCAATGTTAGATTTGAATTGTGCCTATGCCTTGATTACTAGCATTGATGAGCCTAGTACTGTAAAAGAAGCAATCAACATATCTGATTCGAATTCTTGGCTGGAAGCCATGAATGAAGAAATGGATTCATTGAAGAAGAATGAAACCTGGGTTTTGGTACCTTTTCCTAAAGGGTGAAATCCTGTTGGCTGTAATTGGGTATTCAAAAAGAAGACTAGTCTTGATGGCAGTGTTGAGAAGTACAAGGCAAGATTGGTTGTAAATGGATTTTCCCAGATTGAGAGAATTGATAATGGAGAGATTTTTTCCCCTGTAGCAAAGATGACATCTATCAAATTTTTGTTGTCATTGGCAGTTGCATATGATTTAGAAATTGAGCAGATGGATGTGAAGACAATGTTTCTCCATGGTGAGCTAGAAGAAGAAATTTGTATGTCCCAGCCTGAGCATTTTGCTGAAAAAGGTAAACAAAATCTGGTCTGTAAGTTAAATAAATCTATGTATGGTTTGAAGCAGTCTCCTAGAATGTGGTACCAAAAATTTGACACGTTTGTATTGTCTATGGGATTTGTTAGATCAAAATATGATCATTGTGTTTATTATAAATCTAAAAATGATCGTGTGCTTGTTATTACACTGTACGTGGACGATATGTTGTTCATAGGAAATAGCAAGTCTATAATTTTTGATCTTAAATCTCAGCTATCTGCAAAGATCGAAATGAAAGATCTAGGTGCAGCTAGGTATATTCTAGGAATGGAGATAACCAAGGACAGAACAAGTAGAAAGCTTTGGGTAAGTCAAAGTAAGTATGTCAATACGGTTCTGGAGAGATTTGGTATGGATGACTGCAAGTGCAACTAGTTGTTCTAGTTATGTAGGGAGCAAAACTATCTATTAAAGACCGTCTAAAGTCTGCTACTAAGATGGAGGACATGACCAGGGTTTCGTATGCAAGTTTTGTTGGCAGTTTAATCTATGCGATGGTCTATACAAGACCAGACATTGCCTAGGCAGTGGGAGTTCTCAGCCGATTTATGGAAAATCCAGGAAGATCACATTGGGATACTGTGAAGAGAGTGTTCAGATATTTGAAGGGGACTTCAAAGTATGCTTTGTGTTACCATGGCAGTGTAGTTGCATCACATAGAACACTCAACATTCGTGGATATGCTGATTCTAATTGGGTAGGGGACATTGACAACAGGAGATCCACTAGTGGATACACACTCATGTTAAATGGTGGAGCAGTCAGTTGGATGAGCAAGCAACAAGCAGTAGTTGCTTTATCCACTACTGAGGCAGAGTACATGGCAGCCACTCATGCCTGCAAGGAAGTAATTTGGCCGAGTCATTTGTGTTCGGATATTGGTTTTAATGAAGGGCAGATTACTATTTGTTGTGATAGTCAGAGTGCCATTTGTTTGGCAAAGAACCCAACTTTCCATGCCAGGACAGAGCACATTGATGTGCAATATCACTTCGTGAGTGACATGGTTGAAGATGGAAAGGTTTGTCTTGAAAAGGTCGACACTTTGAAGAATGTTGCAGATGCATTAATGAAGCCAATAAGCACAAACAAGTTTAGATGGTACACAGAATCGATGGACCTTGGGGCCTATGACCGTCGGTAATTTTTTCGAAGTCTAGAGGAAGTTGGAAGTCTTTGCCAAATGGGAGCTTGTTGGTAAATAATGTCTCAACTTCCAGTCTTGTGCCTCTGTTAGAAAAGACTTGGCAAAAAATGCATCATTTCTGGCCTTATCGCTTTACTGCGGCGGTCTGTTTATTCCTTGGTGGTACCACGGTGAGAGGACTGGTGGTCACCGCCTTATCGTGCACATTGTCTTCCCTCACCACAATGGCCACGATAGGTGGCTAGTTGTCTGTCACGCCGGCTACCGTTGCATTGTGGGTGGTGATCTGGTTCACCACGGTGGCTGCGGTGTGACCGTTGGCGGTCTACTAAGGCGGTCACCACCCTACCGCGGGGTGGCCTGGCGGCCTCTGCGGTAGCATGGTTGACCACTAGTGGTCTACCAGGGTGGTCACTACTCTACCACGGGCTGGCCTGGTTGCCTCCGCGATAGCACAGTTGACCGTTAGCGGTTTGGGCGAGTGGTCACCACCTTGCCGCAGAAGGCTAGCGGTCAGGGTTCGGTAGCACGATATGACTGCCTACAGTCTACCTGTCTATCATCGCCACACCACGAGGAGACTCAGAGAGCTCGACGGTAGCATGGGAAAGGCCGAGAGTGAATCAAGTGGGCTCACCGCCATGTCGTGGTGGGTATGAGTGCTCGGAGCGGTGGAGACAATATGAGCTCGGACTAAGTTTGACCTGAAGTCAAAGCGTCAAACGAATAAGGTGGCGACATGAGGTAAGTTCCAAACATCCAATTGGCAGAAGACCGAAAAGGTAAAAGGCAGTTATTGCAGGTCGAGTTTCAACTGGAGACAAAATCGATTAAGGCATGAAATAAATGCCTGGGCAGCCCGATGCAATCTGAGAAGATCGGTTACTTGTTTGGATGGAAAATGCAACATGGATCAAAGTCATGGGATTGGTTGGAATATTGAATGCAAATATAAGACTTGACAGTCGATTACATTATTTTATATGTAAACCAAAAGGTGACGGTTCTTGGTAAGTTGTAAGCTAAGTCAAGTAGAGTTGTAATTCATTGTATGCTATAAGCATTGTAACAGTGAGTGAACTTGATCATTGCTGTGAGATGATTATCAAAGAGTGAAGACTGAACTTTGTATGTAATGTGTTTATTACTGTAATAAAAATCATCTTTTCTTGGTGTGGTGGGTTTTTTACCTGAAAAGGTTTTCCCACGTAAATACTTGTGTCAATCTATGAATTCTTATTTTTTTGTTATCTCTTTTATGTTGTATGTATTCATCTCAGAAGTTTTTTAAGAAGCTTTAGAACCTATTTTTTGTCCTCTCCTCTATTGTATTAGTGTTAGGGAGGTATTCTGCACTATCCCCTTTTCTCCCTTCACTCCAAGCTTCCAAGATACGTGAATCTGCAAACACACAAAGAGAGAGAAGGAAATGTTGATTGTTAGGGCATGGGGGTTTACCTTGGTCAAACCCCTTTTAGATAATTAAATCAAATGAAGAGATAATATAATGAAACATGAAATGATGGAAATAATGCCTTTCTATGATGAATGATCTTGAGTTTTTGCAACAATCCAACCCTTGAATGCTTCAACAAAGAATGTCTTGATGACCTAGGATGCAAACCCTAGCTTGCTTGAGAAGAGTAGTGAATAAGTGATTGAGAAGATTGAGTGAGGAGAAAAATGAGACTTAGAAGGTAAGAGAGTGCAAAATGAGGGGAAAAACCCTTATCTATACATGTTATGCCCTAATTCTCTAAAAATAACACATGATAGGCCAACCTTAGGGTTTTGGAGGAAAATTGCTATTAGAATTTTGTCTTAATTTTGAATTTTATGTCAAAAGGGACTAGGTTGCCCAAGGTGGCCACCTAGTCCAATTAGACAAATTCAAGTGGTGGTCAGGAATTAAATGGTGTTTAATGATGTTTAACAGGCTTGCCTCCTGAAGCACACTTAATTCAGGCCTAAAAGTACATTAAGGGGTCATTATGCCATAAAAAAGGGTTAATTTAGTGATGACAAGCCTAGGAAAGTGTGAAAATTTTTTACAACACCTTACAACACCTTGACACAAGGCTTGGGAAAGGGGTTAAAAGAGGTCCAAAATCCATAAGAAAGGCCCCAAATGAGTGAAAAGTGTCAAGGCTACACTTTTTGGCGACATAGTAAATATTAACCTATATTCTGATGTTTCTCTATTTTAGGCATGTTGTCAAATACTTTGTGTGTCATAAATTGGAATTTTATCTCTCTTATCAATAGTTCTATGATTAAATTCTCTTTGTATTTCCCTAAATCCTCAACCCTCAACCCTTAAACCCTAAACCATATCCCTAAATCCTTGACCGTATACCTTAAACCCTAAGTCCTCAACCCTTGACATTATACCTTAAACCCTAATCCCTCAACCCTCAACACTTAAACCCTAATCCCTCAACCCTCAACCCTAATCCTTAAACCCTAAACCCTCAACCCTTAAACCCTTATCCCTTAACCCTCAACCTTAAACCCTAAACTCTAAACCCTAAACCCTTAAACCCTTAACCCTCAACCATAATCCCTCAAACCTCAACCCTTAAACCCTAAACCCTACACCCTACAAAGTCAACCCTCAACCCTATACTTAATCCCTAATCCATTAACCTAATATCTTAAACCGTAATGGACCTATACCCTATACACTTAACCTTGGACACTCAACCTTAAGCTTTATCCCTCAACCCTCAAACCTCTACCCTATACCCCATACCCTCAACCATACTTATGCCCTAAACCTTCAACCCTCAGCCCTATGCCTTATACCCTCAACCTTAAACCTTGAACCCTATACCTTACACACTTAATCTTATACACTCAAGAAGCTGAATATTATTCCTCAACTATAAACCCTCTACCCTATACCCTGAACCTATTACTTAAGCCCCAATCCCTCAACCCTCAACCCTATACCTTAAATACTAAACCTTGAAACCTCAACCCTCATCCCTATAACCTATACCCTCACCCTTATATACCCTAAACCCAAAACCCTTACATACATACATACAATCATGCATACATACAAGCATACATACATATATAAGCATACATACGCACACATGCATACATACATACATACATATAAGCATACATACATACACACATACATACATGCATGCATGCATATATACATACATGCATACATACATAGATACATAGATACATAAATATATACAAGCATACAAGCATACATACATACATACATGGATACATACATGCATACTACATACATGCATGCATGCATACATACATACATGCATACATACATGCATTTATACATGCATGCATACATGCATACATACATACATATATACATACATACAAATGTATACAAACATACATACATCAAACATACATTTAACAAACTTACAGATAAATAATTTCAAGTGAGACCTAATGTGAGTGTGTTATAACACACTCACGTTATATCAAAACTATGACATAATACGAGCATGTTATGTCGCTTTGGGAATCCCCAAGCCTTAGGCTTGGATTTGCTTTAGATTTCCAACCCAAAGGCTTGGAGTGTCTTATCAATGTCCAAAGACGTGTTTTTGCATATTTTACTGGATTTTACATAATCTCATTCGTGCTAACCATCAGGTTTGCACATGTTTCAAGGTTGAGTAAATTGAACGCCTAGGTAATGTTAGGCTCTTAGCTATTTAATGATGTATTTTTTTGCATTTTGACAATGTTAAGGCTTTCATCTTTAATTTCTTTTGTTTGTGTGTCCATTTTTCAAGTCAAAAACCAATGTTTGGTATTTTTTACTTTATTTTTTAACCATTAATTGAAATTTCAAATGAATTAGATTTTTATAAACTAGACTCCATTCTACATATATTCAAAAAATTGTTTTTTGATTAGTAAATTCAAAAATTATAGGGGTAGTACGACCAAAATTCTATTTTTTCAAGATGTGTCCATTTTGAAAATTAGTTAAAAATCATATATTCATTAAAAAATTATCAAAAAAATTGAGCATAAATTACATTTTTACTAATTTCTCGCAATTTTAGAAATACGAAAGAAAAGTTAACCTTTTGACAGAGCCACAACAGACACTATGCTATGTTTTCACTAATTTTTGTTGCTCCCTTTTTTGAACCCCTTAATCTCTACCATTTAAAAAAAAATAGTAGTTTAGAAAGTAGACTCAGATCACTACGACTCTTGTTTTGTTGCATCTTAAAATTTTGAGTGTAACTATCCTCAATTTCTCATCCAAGGTTAGTATTTCCTAATTTCAGAAAAAAAAAGTGGCCACTTAAGACTGCTTTTTGGCCCCTCATCTTTGTGCATTAGCCCACACTTAAAACATAAAACCTTCTTCTATTCACCATTTTATAAACTATATCAACATATATACAAAAGGATCCTACAAAAAAGACATGGTCAATGGGAAAAAATACAAAGGTCTCTAATGGCTTACATAGGCTAAAAAAACACTAGCAACATTACTCAACTCTTTCTCTAAAGCTAAATATTTGCAGCATTTTTCATTGCCCCACAACATACTTGTAAGTGCCTGAAATTTCATAGGCCAATAGAGGGGTCCAATGATCAATTTGATAGTCTAGTTCATGACCCAAAAGGCATGAATTATTCACAAGTACACCATACTTCTTTTGAATCAAGACACACTCTATTATCCAAAAGAATAATATATCAACCAACTATGAATCAACAATTACTCCCCCATCCACAATAACACTACTCTCTTTGTGGATTGAGATAGACTCAATTATCCACAAATCATAAAAATCACAAACTCTCCCTTTCTCCATGAACAAACACATAAAAAATCGTTCTTATCATGCAAGGTATCATCTCTAAGAAAGAAGCTACCTTAAGATGATAATATTCCTCCAACCTCTAGTAACTCTAGTCTCTAATTTGATCTTGTTACATTTTATACATTAGGTTCTTTGATAATACAAGCATGTGAGACATTGATATCTTTATGAGGCATAGCATGGGTGGTTTGGCGAAAACAAACATTTGGTAACACAATAAATTTCAACATTATCAAATTTGAAGGTATTGGTTTCCACTAATCATACACCTTTTACAATGTCCTCCCTATTTTCTACAAAAATAAAATTTCTCTAATATTACACAAAATCATGTATCATCAATATAACATTATACCTTATTTCTCCTTAAAATACTAATCACCTTAACACATTAAATGTTGAACACATGGAATACTGAGAGGGGGGTGAATTAGTATTCCCCTAAACCAATTAAACACAACCTATCCAATTAATTGAATAGAAATAATTGCAATGAAGAATGAAAGCATGAATAGAACCACATAATCATATGACACATTAACACCAATATTTTTACATGGAAAACCCAAAAAGGGAAAAACCATGGTGAGGGTTAGCTCACAAGATATTACATCCAAATATAAGATATTACAAAAGACTCATTGTTAGGATGCATTATCCAGAAAAAGAGCTGACAGTCCATTGAGTAAGATAAAAGGGGTATGTGCACGATCATGATGGGCCAAAAAGTGGCGATATGATGGCCCATGTGGCTGACGACTTTTTTTTAACCCAAAATTGATGAAACAAAAAGGGCTTTTAAATGAGATTCTCAACTTCCCACCAATATAAATTATGATTTACTTTGAATTTAATAAATAATTATTATTCAATTTCTATTTGAATTCGACTAAAGTCCTAATTGATAGGTTGATTGAAAAACATCTATAGCTTTCAAACGGTATCACTTTTTTTGAATCTGAAACATGTGTCACATTCTATACTTCGCATACTATAGGATTAAAAAAAAGTGAATTTCATGAAGTTTTGACCAAGCTAAGGTGGTTAGACATACGAGTTTTTATATTTTTTAAAATTTGTAATAAAATAATCATAATTAAATTTTCACTTGGAAAAAAATTACAAAAAATATGCATCACATCAGTACACGAGTCCTCTACTTATATCCAAAATCTTATAAAAAAATATTATCATTTTATAGTGGTTAGGGTGGTTAGACAGACACCTACTTCTTATTTTTTCCCTGAAATTTAAGTACTACTGCATTAAAATTTCAAATTTTCAGCAAATAGTTTTTTTTTTTTTGAAAAAACCTAGTAGTTTAGAAACTACATTCAATTTGCTACAAATTCTATTCTTACATATTTTTGAATTAATATAGATAACTTATTCAAATTTATATGTCAAGTTTCCTAACTTTGATTTTCTGAATTTTCATCACCACTTAAAGGCTTATTTTTTCCATGATGATCCTGCACATACCCAAAGAAGGGTTGGAAACACTACCTATTTGAGCTGATACAATATCATCTATCATATGCCAGATTACAGCTCCATTGAAGTATGAAAATGATCTTCACACTATCTGAAATGATACACTGCTTTGTTCATAATTTGCTCAATATTGCATCCCACACACGTAGGTGAATCACCATACATGTCATAAGTCACATACAATTTTCTCTTCTTTAATACACTTGCATATCATGTATTCCTTTCATTTTCTACACACCCACTCTTAGAAACTTCAGCGATGATCTCATATATATATCCACATTGAAAGTGAAACTTCAATTAGGTCGGCCTAATTAGAAGTAACACACAAAATTAAACATGTCATCCTCAAAGCATTTTATCCACACTTAGCACCTAAATTCAAAATACAATTTTCATCAAGATAGGTCGACATGGACCTAAATATAAATCCCACATAAGATAGAGTTGCTCAAATATTCTCCACAAAACATCAAATGTGTTAGTTCGGCCCAAAATAGACCTAAACACAAAGTCTTCAAGAGTTCATTCAATTCATCAATCGTGTGACCTCAAAAATCAATCTCACATTGAATTCCTATTCAACTGACATTTATTATCTTATCTTCATCATCACAAGAAAAAATAATTATTCGCGAAGAAGTGCAAAATCTCCCATACTGGTACACTGTACAAAATATAACAATGATATATAAAGCTACACACTATCATACATAACTCTTTAGAAACTATACAAAATGTCACAAAAAATTGAATGTTGTTGCATTTGATGAACTCAAAAATGTGGTTCTGATTACAAAATATTATACCATCGTGCGGTGAAGTGTGGACCCAAAAACTAATGCACCAAACCACAACACTGTCAAAGGAAACACTTAGTCAAATTCTTGATAAACCATAGGTATTTTGGACCAATTTGCACTGTACATAAGTCACCAAAATTACTTCCACACTAGGATGATCATAACAATGTTGACATCAATGATAACACTGGATCAAACAATGTATGTACACTCTATGCTTATATTTCCAAACAACATCATTAGTGACAGACTTCAACAATCTCCCTCTTTTTTATTGATGGAAACATGCATATGAAAAACATTTTTTGAAGTATTAGTTCAAAACTTGCCTCCCCCTTACACATATCTCTCCAAACATTTTGACCAAAAGGTTTTCTTCAGATAACTCTCCCAAAATGTAACTACCACCTCCCAAGTGTTTTGATTTTTTTTTTTTTTTACTATCTCTCCCCCTTTGCCATCAATGGAAAAGGTCATTCAAAGGCTCAGTATGCCTCCCTTAGATATGTATGTTGACTCCCCCTCAAAAAGGAATTTTTTATGCCAAAAAGAATTTAGTAAAATGCATAAAAGTAAGACTTATTAATCTAAAGATGTTGACCCTTTTAGCTTCTTCAGAATATCCTACCAAGTAGGTTTTCCTTCTTCCCAAAGTCTTTTTGCTTCTGCTAGATTCCTAAATTGTACTTCAAGCTCCATTAGAATCTCTTCTCCTTCTTCCACAATACCGGGGTTGAGGTTTATTTTTGAGAGTTTATCAACACTACAAGGGCACTAGATATAGGAGTATGCTTTATCTTCACTAAGTCCCTTAACATCTTATATCAAGTTTGATTGTCTCTTCTCTCTAATTTTGTAAGAAAGAAATTGTCATGTAGATGCATAACGCCAATCCATTTCTAATTGTTCCTATCTCTTGCTAACTCATAAATATATGCTTCCCAACCTATTTGAGTTTCAAGTGAATTCATGGCATCCTTTATACTTCGTGTGTTGTTCGACCATTTCAAGCAGAATGAGAGTAAGTTTTGTGCTTCTTCTTCACATATTTGAATATCCTTCAAACATTTCATAGCTCTATGATGTGCATTTGTAAATCTCCTTTTGATATCCTCTAGACTCTTCTGTGTAGGCCTTGCTTCAAATCCACTTCTAGCTTGTTCTTTTAATCCAAATACATATGCTTTCAATGAATCAACAAGTTTATGAAATTTTCTATAGTAGAAAATTATGTATTAATGCTTGTTCTAGGGGTTACCTCTTGTAATTCTTCCATGGATTCATCCATGTTTTATGCACTTATATAATTGACTCTAGTTTCATGCTCATGTTGAGCATCATCTATGTGCATCTTTCCTTCTTCTATGTTAGTATCTTATTGCTTTACAACTTCTTGTTTAACTTCAATCAGGGGAATGACGATGCTTTTTATTTTCTTACCTATTCTCCTAGAACTATTGGAGGCTTCAGCTCTAGTCCTATCCTCTAATCCATATTTGCTAAGGTATTTAGGGCTTCTTAGAAGCACTTCTGCATAATGAACAAATTCTTCCTTTCTCACTTCATAGTCTAACTCAAAAATTCAAATAGTTTTGGGCTCAATTGCTTCCATGAAGCAAAAGTCAGTAGAGACAATAAAATTAATGTCTCTTGAGTATATTTCCAACACACTCTTAGGTATTCTCACTCTTTCATTCATCCTCATTTGAAACATTCCAAAGAATGTCACAAGATCATCGTCTTGACCATTTGAACCTCCAATATTTCTTATATGAATTTTTATCTGATGTGCAACTGATTATGTACTTGTCCACTCTACTTTCCCATTTACTGGTACTTCCTTCATAAAGTAGAAAAGAAAATAGATTACCAATGTACCATACCTAAATGTATTATTTTGGCTCTTTTTGATTTCTTTCAGGTTCTTCATCAAATGTTGTCGGAGTAACTCACATAGGTCATAATCAACACCATTTTCAATCATGTCATGTGCAATGTTAATAAAAATGGTAGACTATATAGTCATTATTTGGTCAACAAATTTTTTGTCCAATAAGCATTGCAACATACTAGATAGCCGAATTCCTAATTGAATTCAATGTGAGTTTCTTTTCTTTAAGAGTAGCACCTATCTTCTCCATATATCTCCTTAAACTTAATAGATTTTTATTCTAGAATTGGTCCAGAGAACCACAAACCAGTTATATCCTTAATAGCTTCCTTGGTTATTGAGTACACACCATCAATCCAAATGGATTCATCATGAATTCTTCTTAATGCCATTTTGATGTACTTCTTCACTTCAAATAATGACAAATTTCACCACAAATCCAATCTCTTCTCATTTCAATTTTTGTATTCTGGTTTTATCATATCATTATTTCCTCCCAATTATCCTATACATAGAACACATAATTTTATATTATAAATTTCTTCTATTTTCTCATGAATGTATGCATTGATATCCTCAGTCGGCAAAACTCCAAAGGGAGTGCAAGAAAATACACATGATGGATCTTCCAATAAAACTTTCCAAGGATGCCTCTTTAGTTCAAGTTGTGGTCTCTCTGAGACATCTACAACCTTTTTTCCTTCCATTACATCTAAATTACCTTCAAATAAAAATTCTAGAAAATTGGAGTATGTAGAATACCTCTTAAACCACTTAGTGAAATTAGGGTTTTGATTATCTGCTACTGGGAAATGCATCAAATCCTTCCAGTTCTTTTTCACCTCACTTCTCCTTCACATGTGTATAATGAAATGAATTTATCTTCCCAAGCATGCTTTAACTCCTTGATTTGACCCATTTCAATAATAAATACTTTAGATAAAAATTTGGTAAACTTTTAAACCTTGTATGCATAGTCAACTTTCAAAATCTCCACAAATTCCCACATTAAAATATTTTCTCTTGTAGTTTTGATCAACAAATCCACAATTTATTCCTATCCATCTTATCTCTTTGTGTCATTCCATGACATAGCATGCCAACAAGGGGGTTATATTATTTTCAGTAAAGCTCCCCCTAAGACATATCTTTTGGCTTAGTTATTTGAAGAAACATCTACATCGAAGATAGGTACAGAATCTCCCTTGTCCTCAGTTTCTTCTTTCTCTTTCCATAATTTTTCCATTTCCTTCTTCACTTCATTTAGATCAATGTTCTTGATTGTTTCATCTTTCTTTATAAGCTCATTCTTCCTTATGTTCTTGTTCCTGCAAAATTTTGTAATATGTCTAGGATTTTTGCAAATATTACATATGATATTTCTCTGATTGTTATTCCTTTCATTTATTTTGAACCTACATTGATTAGCTTTGTGTCCAAATCCATAGCATGTGTAGCAATAACTATTAAAATATTGAATCATTCTACCATTTTTGTATCTATTCATCATCTAATTTTTACATTCTCTTGCTCTATGTCCAAATTTCTTGCATGTAAAAAAATTTCTAGAAAAGGATGAAACATTTTGATTCATTCTACTTCTACATTCCACAGCTCTATGTCCAAATTTATTGTAAAAATAACAAAGACCATTGAAAATATTGGTACCTTTGAGCATTTGGTTGTCTGATATGGGGTCTTCCAACATTGCTTCTTTGATTCTAGAACTTTCCATAGTTCTTTTTGCCTTCAATTTTTCTAGGTTCACTGATCTTCTTTGCATTAGATGTTTGATCTTATCTTTCAAGTCTCAAACCACAATTATATTTAGATGCTTTTTTTCCAACAATTAACTCATCAAGCATTGTAGAACTTGTCTTAAAATTGTGTTCATGAATTCATGTTTTCTCCAAATATGCTCTCAGGTTTACCACTTCTTTTTCAAGTCTAGTGCATTCATCAATCTTGCTTTGTATCACTGCACTCAGACATTACTCAATTTTCTTCTTTTCTTCCACTTTTACTTTCAGTTCGATAATGTCTTCATTTTCTTTCTTCAATTTTTTTTTGACTTCCTTATACCTTTATTTGAATTTATTAATCTGCTCTCTCAGATTATTGATGCATTGGTTTTCCTCTTTTAGATTTTCCTTTAGATCTCTATTCTCATTTTTTATTTTGTTAAGATCTTCAAGTGCAGTTTGAAGTTCTTCATAGTTGTGCAACATGCAATCTTGTTTTGTATATTCAATTGCAGAAATTTCTTCTAGAGGAGCAGGGTACTTCCTATCAGCTCCATATGTTCAAATTTCAGGATTTTCCCAAAGCAATCAAGCTCCTTCTAGGGAACCAAGATCTGATACCAATTGTCGAACACCCAAAATATTAAGAGGGAGGGTGAATCAATATTCCCCTAAACCAATTAAACACAGCCATCCAATTAACTAAATAGAAATAACTACAATGAAGAATGAAAGGATGAATACAACCACATAATCACATGACAAATGAACACTAGTATTTTTATGTGGAATACCGAAAAAGGGAAAACCATGGTGAGGGTTAGCTCACAATATATTATATCCATATATAAGATATTACAAAAGGCTCATTGCTAGGACGCACTGTCCAGAAAAAGAGCTCACAACCCACTAAGTAAGAACTAAAAATGGTTGGCAACACTGCCTATTTGAACTAATACAATAGCATCTATCATATGCCAGATTACAGTTCCATTGAAGTACACAAATAATCTTCACACTATCTAAAATGATACACTGCTCTATTCATAATTTTCTCAATACTACATCCCACACATGTAGGTGAATCACCATACATGTCATAAGCCGCATAAAATCTTCTCTCCTCTACTACACTTGCATATCAAACATTCCTTTCGTTCTCCACACACCCAAGCTATTAAAAACTTCACTGATAATCTCATATATATTCAGATCAAGTGAAACTTCAATTAGGTCATCCTAATTAGAAGTAACACATAAAATTAAAAGGTCATCCTCAAAGAATCTTATCCACACTTAGAACCTAAATTCAAAATACAATTTGCATCAAGATAGGTCAGTATGGACCTAAATATAAATTCCACATAAGATAGAGTTTCTCAAATATTATCCACAAAACATCAAATGTGTTAGGTCGACCCAAAATAGACCTAAACACAATTTTTTCAAGAGTTCATGCAATTCATCAATTATTTGACCTCAAAAATCAATATCCCATTCAAATCCTGTTCTACTGACATTTATTATCATATCTTCATCATCACAAGACAAAATAATTATTCGTGAAGAAGTGTGGAATCTCCCACACTAGTACACTATATAAAAGATAACTACGATATACAAAGCTACACACTGTCAAACATAACTCTCTGTAAACTGTACAGAATGTCACCAAAAATTGAATAATGTTGTATCTGATGAACTCAAAATTATAGTTTCGATTGTAGAATATTATATCATTGTGCAGTAAAGTGTGGACCCAAAAACTAGTGCACTAAACCACAACACTGTCAGAGGAAACTGTTAGTCAAATTCTTGATAAACTGTACCTTTCAAATTAGTTTGCATTGTACATAACTCACCAAAAATACTTCCACACTATGCTAGGATGATCATAACAATGCCAATACTGGATCAAACAATGTATGTGCATTTCATGCTCATGTTGCCAAACAACATCATCAGTGATAGACTTCAACACATTAACTATGCTTTCTAAGGATTGTATAGAATATGCATTCAAAATTATAAATATAAATTGCTCACTTATCTCCACCACTTAAGACAAGAATGATTTTCCAACTTATGCTGACAAAAGGAAATACTATTTTTTGTGATTATTTTAATGGAAAGGACCAATTCATTTTGTTGGATCATACACTAAAACAAAAAATACATTTCCACATTCACACCAAAGCCTTATTTTTCATGCCTACAACCATTGTAGTAGCTTCTTTTCAATAATTTCAATATGTTTATATCCTCCACATTTAATTCATCATTCATAGTGATTTTTTTATTTTAAATTCTATGTCAAGTGTTGTGATTCCATTAACTCCAACAAACTTAAATAATGATTATTATAGTTTACCAATGTGTATTTGTAACAAGGGTATTATTCTAACATACACATGATTATAATTTCAATGAATATAACCATGGATTTTGTTTAACAAAGACATAAGCCTAATTGCATAATATACTTGGCTAAGGTGAATCAAGGAACTAATCCATTGGGTTTTGATCATATATAATTAACATACTACAATATTTTTCCTAACCAATGTCATTCAAACCAATGTCATTCATATGACAATATCTAGTAGTTTTTGAAGGCTTGATAGAAAAATACATATTAGACAAAACATCAATGGAGGAGGAACATAGATTAAACACATCACCAATGGAGGACAATTCAATGTGGAAGTGCAACTAACTTTAATATATGTAAGATTTCCCTAACAAATAAATGGGGAGAAGCATTCATAGAGCATCATTCTTGTAATTGCATCTTTCATGTCTGTTATCTTTTTCCATGATTATTGCATCAATATTTTATGGGTTTGATATCATATTAAAAAGTAAAACAACATCTACATTTACAGAGTAATAAATACAAATAATACTAGATTATTAATTGCATTCATAGTTTTATAATGAACTGTGTAATTTTTTATAAAGCATTACAATTTCATAACATTCCCAAACAATCATAAACTCTTTTTTATGCTTCTTTCATCTTCTCAATCTCTTGCATCTCTTCGCTATTTATAACTACATGAGGCCATTTTTTCTTTATTTTATTTTAAAAAATCTTATTTTATTCTTTCTTTTCTTTATTTTATTTTTAAAATTAGTCAAGTTAATAAAATAATATATGTAATTAGGTGCAAAACACTAAAATAAAATAATAATGTGTAGTTAGAAATAATGGCAGAGCGAAAAAAAGAAAAAATTCGCAGGGGTGGCGAAAGATCATGGCGGCTTAGCAGAAGGCGCTGGTTTGGGCTCGCGTCACCTAGAGTCAAAGAAGGAAATACGGATTGAGATCGATCTGACAGAGGAGGCTAAAGTTGGTGTGGCCATGTTAGGAGATCTCGCTATTATTTGTAGAGTCATCAACCCAAGATATGACCGGAAAACTATCAATGCCTGGGTGGCCGAAAATTCGAAAGAGGCTGCGATTGTCAAATTTCTTCCCAGAGGATTTTTCACTGCAGTATTCACATCCATTGCGGACCGGGATGCAGTTGCGCTAGGCGGTTTATGGAAATTGAATGGTTGGCCATTATATATGCAGCTCTGGTTTCCAAACTTTGACCCTGTTAATACCGAGCCATATTTGATGCCAGTCTGGATCCGAATTTACAATCTACCTATGGAATTTTGGGAAAAAGAGTGCATAGAAAAATTCGGGAGAACCCTGGGTACCCTTATGGACATTGATAATGATATCATTGAGGGAAATTCCTACTTATATTTGCGCATCCAACTGCCGGCGATTCATAAAATTCCAAAGGATCTGTTTCTGTTTGACGATGGTAGAGAAAGGGTGGTGAGCTTAGAAGTGGAGGAAGACAGGGCCTATTGCCTGCGTTGCGGAAGCCAAAAACATATGGAAAGCAATTGCTCTAGAAGGCTTCAAACAAGAAAGGTGTGGTTACCTAAACTGGCCCTGTTTGCGGTGGAGATGGCTCTATCTTCATCTGGCTCGGGCACATCTTCATTGGCTCCCTCGACGATGAAGTCTTCACCGGCTTCTTTCCCTCCTCCAAATGCAATTCTCAGTGCTCTTGGGGCGATGGTCGTGCTCCCTGCCACAGATGCTTCTGCGGTGGAACCTCCTTGCCAAGCGCTGGGGAAGGAGGCTGCTTCTGCTCTGGGACCGTTGTTGCGGGAGCTATCAGTGGTTTGATTACACCTGAATTGGGAGTTGTGGCATCTAGGGAGATGGATGGCGAAGCGGTGGTGGAACCTTTGGAACCCTCTTCGGATGAGGACCTTGGTGGAGATGAGCTAGATTTACTTGAACCAAGGCATATTAGCCAAACAACAGCCAAGGCCAGGCTCAAATCAAAGAAAGGGAAAGGGAAAGGTAGAAAGTCTCTCAAGCAAAAAAGGGAGGAGGAGGCTGAGGAGAAAGGTCTGTTGAATATCAAGAATTTTCTGGTTACCAAGGGAGCTAAGGTCTCCCTTAGAGCTCAATGAAGTGGCTCATGTGGAATGTCAGAGGCCTAAACGCCCCTGACAAGAGGCGCTTGGTGAAGCGCCATTTAGAAAAACTATCAGCAAATGTTATCCTTTTGCAAGAAACAAAACTTCGTGGAGAGGAAGGCAACAACTTTATTAAATATTGTAGGAAATGGGCTGGGCTTTTTATTGATGCTATCAGGGCATCAGGTGGCTTGGGAATATTATGGATTCCTGAACTAGTAGACTGTTCTCTTTTGGATTCTGGCTCAAACTAGATGCTGTGTGAAGTCCGAAATAGATAGACTAATGTTGTTTTCCCTATATTCAATATTTACGGTCCGGTGAAAACAGAGGACAAGTTGATGCTGTGGAACTGTATCCTTACTAAGTCAGTAAGTCTAGACAACAAAATGACTGTGTTGGGCGGCGATTTCAATGCCATCCTAGAATTGAAAGACAAAAGCGGGGGAATCAATAAAGAAACCAATGTGATGAGGGACTTTAGGGAGTTCTTGTTATCAATTGTTGTTATTGATTGTGTTCCAAAGGGCGGACAGTATACCTAGACCAACCGCAAAGTGGGTTTTACGAACATCTCTGAGTGCCTGGAGAGGTTCTTGATTGGCGAAGGTTGGCTCAGAAGTGAGTTCTGGTATGAAGCACATATTCTCCCAATCTCGGTGTCTGACCACTTTTCCAGTCTTATTGGATTTAAACTTGAGTGAAAAACCCACCAAAGGATATTTCAAGTTTGAATCAATGTGGTGGAGGAGCCCAGATTTGATAAAGCATTTGGAAAATTGGTGGTCGAAAGGAATTGGCGGGCCTGGCACTGTCAGCTATCGCTTTACGAAAAGATTGGCAAACATCAAAAATAAGGTGCACTGGTGGAATAAGACTGTATTTGGTGACATATTTAAGGAAAAGAATGAGGTGGAGAGGGATCTCAAAGCTCTGAATGAGCAAGTTTTTGCCTTTGGGATGACAGATGTTGAATTCCATATTGAAAAAGAGCTAAAAGCTAGACATGCTGAGCTATTGGCTAGAGAAGAAATGTATTGGCATGACAAAGCAAGGGAGACGTGGCTGAGAGATGGTGACTCCAAAACCAAATTCTTTCATAATACTGCCCGTGCTCGGAGAAGTCAAAATTTGATTGATAAAATTATCTGTGACAATGGATCTATGGCACTCTGTAAAGAAGACATTGAAAAGGAGGCGATTAAGTATTTCAGTGGCCTGCTTGGCAGCGGGAAGGATTGCATGCCTGTTGATTTCTTTGATTTCCTTGAGTGCATTCCTAAATGTATTGGTGATGAGGATAATAAAATGCTCTATGCATCATTTACTCTAGAAGAAGTGAAATTGGTTGTCTTCGGACTTCATCCTGACAAGGTGTCAGAACCTGACGGTTTCACTACCAAGATCTTTCAAAATTGCTGGCACTTTATGGGAAAGGATATTCTGGCTTTCCTTGGGGACTTTCGCAAGAACCGTAGATTTTTAAGAGATATTAATAACACTGCAATAGCTTTAATCCTGAAGAAAAAGGATTACCAGCTCTTCGCGGATTTCCGTCCAATTGCATTATGTAACACGATTTATAAAATATTGGTGAAAGTGCTAGCAAATAGATTGAAAAAAACCTTGGACTTGGTAATCTCAGAGTCCAACAAAATGGTTTTACGCTAGACAGAGAAATTTTTGACAGCATAATCACCTCAGTTGAAACAATCCACTCTATCACATCGGAAAGAATGAAAAGTATGTTAATCAAGCTTGATGTCAATAAGGCCTACGAAAAAGTTCGCTGGGTCTTTTTTGAAGGAGGTAATGTCCATATTTGGTTTCTCTGTTCATTGGCTTGAAATGATAGGTTTTTGCATCTCAACCCCTCGTTACTCGTTAATAGTAAATGGCTCAATGTGCGGTTTCTTCAATGCAACCAATGGGCTCCGACAAGGGGACCCCTTGTCCCCATTCCTATTTGTAATTATGGCTGAGGCAATGAGCAGGCATTTTAAGAGACTAAGAGATAATAGGATTTGGAAAGGCATCAAGATAGATGAAGATTTGGATCCTATAACTCATTCTCAACTTGTTGATGATACAATGTTATTTGGAGAAGCAATAGTAAAAGAAGCAGAAGTGATAAACAATGCATTAACTGCATATTCAGAAGTTTCTGGGCAGATTCTAAACAAAGATAAATCAGAGATAATCTTCTTCAACACAAAAGGCACAATTCAACGGAAGATAGCCGGTATTCTTGGCTTTTCTATTGGCTCCCTTTCGTCCAAGCATCTTGGTGTCCCTCTCTTTCAGGGGGCGTGCAAATCTAATCACTGGTCTAAGGTCATAGAGAAGTGCAGAGCTAAAGCGGATGCATGGAAGTGCAAATGGCTCTCCCTTGCGGGCCGTATTCTTATGGTTAAATCGGTACTTGCTGTTGTTCCAATTTATGTAATGTCCTGTTTCGCTTTAACAAAAAGGCCACTAGTGATTTATAAAGATTTATGAAGCAGTTCCTTTGGGAAGAGGCTAAGGAGGAAAAACGGATTCCTTTAGTCAGTTGGAACACCGCATGCCTGCGTAAGGAGGATGGTGGCGCCGGTCTAAGGAAGATGGAATTACAAAACCGTGCACTTGGAGTGAAATTGTGTTGGAAGCTATACAAGAGTCCTGACAAGCAATGGTGCAAGATGGTAAGGAAAAAATACTTGGACAGTGAAGAGCTAGAACGTATTTTCACAATGGAAAACTCTAGTGGCGGATCACCTGTTTGGAAATTCTTGTGAAGCTGCAGGGATATCATAACAAACCATATATCCTGGAAGCTAGGGAATGGGCTGAAGGTAAATTTCTGGAGAGATTCTTGGAACGGGTACCCGGCTCTCTCAGAATATTTCGGTGACAAGGACTGGATGGTCAATGTTGCTGGTTAAAAAGGCTCTCAGGTGGTCAATTATGCGCATAGAACCAAAGCGGGGTGGCATTCAATGATTGAATGGTTAAATCTGGAAGACTTCGAAATCTCAGAGGAAGATAAAATGCTTCTAAAGGAGTTGCTGATGCCTCGACGTATTTTGGTGTCTGGGGATAAGGATGTGGTAATTTGGACTGGTGTTAAGTCTAGCCAGTATTCTGTTCGACTCGGTTATCAAATTCAATCTGCTCGACAATCCTCTCCTGATTGGCCGACAAGGCTATGTTGGGATTCAGGTCTTCTGCCGTTACTAATTGACTGAGTATACTTCTGGAGGGCCTATTGCTAGATAGATCAGAAACTAGACCCAGAGGTTCCCACAATAATATTTATCTGATCAATCAATGTATTCCACAATATCTATAGCGGCCTATAGGCAGGCCCATGCAGCGGCAAGAAATGGCATGCCTCAACAACAGACCCCACTTCTGTTCCCACCGCCTGCGGATCCTTACTCTGCCTATCTCTTACTTGAAGAAGACGAAGACGATGAGAAGGGTGACTCTGCATCTGCCTCCTGCTGTTGGGGATTCTGCAAAGATTACCTGCGAGAATTGCCATTTCCCCAAGACAAATGCTTAACAATCCAGTACACTACAAGTGATGGGCCAAACACTACAAGAAATGGGCAAAAACACTCGAACAGAATATGATAGAGCTTATTTCATTCCTGTATTGGGCCAACCCATCTCGTCCCATTGCTACTATGTCGTACGAGCTGAGGGCAAACACAAGGGGTAAAAACAATAGCTACTTTTATGTGATTTATTCTCTGTTGGGATTTTATCCTCCGTGGGTTTTTCTTATACAATTTAAGTAGCAATAGTAATAGATTAACAATGATATTTGAAAGTTGTGTCATCATCTAATATCCTTGCATTATGTATTGCTTAGCGTATATTGAATCTGTATTTATGGGTAAATAACAATCATATGAATACCTACTTACCTGTTGTATGTTGATGGTGTGGACAGACTAGTGGAAACATGTTCTACTGAAGAAGACATGTCCATACTTTGCTGTTTTAGATGTGTGAACGACATTCGTCCTAGACCTTTGCAACCCACCAACTCATATCAACAAATGCAGATAATCTCCTCGAGAAAGTCTAGATTTACAACAAAGTGTGTAGCTACTGATGGTTTCCCACCTCAGTTTTTGCGTAGGAAGGGTTGGAGTGTGGTAGCCAAAGACATGCGTGGCAAACATGGCAGACTTGCACATGTTGGAGGGGGAAATGCTGTCCTCAGAGGGCAATCTCCCCCGTTTGATTTCTCTTTGCTACAAAGGAGGCCCCCTGCTGTTATAGTTGGGGAGTGGTACTGCCCCTTTATCTTTATCAATGAATTGGGTACCAGATTGGAGGATCCTAAGATTCAGCTCATGGAGTGTCCCTTCTACAAGATGGATCTAGAAAAGTTTTGGGAAGAGATATACTCTATTCAAGGTATGACAGAAAAAAATGTTGATGTGGACAAAACCTTAAAGGCAGAAGAAGGGCTATTGTTTGGAGAAGAGGTAACTGAGGAAATTAGATATAATGATGGAAGTGTTTTATTTAAAGGTGTGGGGAAGCAGTCGGGACAGGCTATGGGTGTGAAACTTAGCTGGCCCATCATTGCCAAAATGTGGGCGGATCAAGATAGGTATGGATTAGAACAAGGTGGAAGAGATGTAAGGGTGAAGGAATCATTTAGTGGCAGTGGGATGGAAAGAAAATTTGCCTGTTATGTTGTAGTGGAAAGATATGTATTGAAAAGAATGGATGGGAGCATTGCCCTTACTCATTCATTCAGAAACTCGAACCAAATCCAGGGGAAGTGGGAAGTATGAGGGGAAAAACTTAATTGTTATCATGTTTTCTATTTTGTTAGATATATGCTATATTTACACATCAAGGAACTATGTCATTTCATCATTATCACAACGGGCATATATGGGAGGATTCTTCCTTGAAAAAGGAAGAACAAATTTAATATATGACTGCGAATCTTTTCGTTAAAGGTATTGAATTGTTTGTTTACATTCCTAAATTCGTCTTTGTCTAAATATTTTTTTTAATTTTTTATTGGGCTCAAAGACTGTATGGTAATTTTTTACATATTAGATTTAATTAAATAATGTTTAAATATTGAGGATAGGAAGTATAAGGTCTCAAAATAATGTAACATAAAAGTTCTGATAAGAACATTTATACTACATACACCATTCATGGTTGATTTGATTTTAGTTGTTTAATCTTTCATATGGTATATGTTTTCATTTTTTCTCTTTTAAAAAATGTCTCTCGACTTATTTTACTAGAATTTATCTTCATTTCTATTATCCTTTGTAATTATTTACAAACATTAATAATAATTATATTTCATTTCTATACATGAGAAGGGTCTTCATTAAACCTAAATTTACATCTTAACTCATTTAGTTTCTCATTGTATATATACAATCATATAACACAATGGTTTGATTTATATATTGTCACATCTTCAAGAGCACTCATTCTACCATATCATGGAACAATCATTGATCAATTCATTGATGGCAATGTACAGTTGATGTCATGAACCCTATTTTAAATAAGTAATTTATAATTCAATAATACTATTTTGATGCATTTAGTATTTAATTTAGTTGAATGATTATATTATTTGTACTTTGAATGATTAATTAAATTAATTAGCAATGAAATAAAAGTATAATGAAACAAAAGAATTAAATATAATTTTATTATAGATTTTACTTTTGCAAATACATGATAATACTTTGTTATTTAGAATAACTATTTCTTTTATTCCCCATTTGAATGAAATTTCTTTATTATTTATTTGGAATAAATATTTGATTCCTAATTAAATAATAATATTTCTTTATTGCTTATTAAGGATAAGTATCTCCTTTGTTATTTAGAAATGTTATTTTCTAAGTATTCAGTTTGTAACTAAAGTAGAATTTCTTTATTATTATTTATCAAAGATAAATATCGTGCATGAAAATAAAATTTATTATTGATATTAAAGATTAGATTAAAGGAAAACAAAAAGGAAATCTTTAAAAGAAGGGAAAGGATAACGGAAAGACAACAAATATTTTCATAAAACTTTCTTGATTTGCTCTACAAAGAAAAATAATTGAAAAATGGATGTCGGGGTTTTCTGAAGCATGATAATCCAAAAACGGTGAATAGAAGAGGAGAAAATAATACCGGGGCAAGGAGGAAAATCTACAAAAGGATATTTCCAGCAAGCAAGGACGGGAAAGAGAGGAACCAAAATGAGGAAATTGTTAGGAAACTTGCAGCCATCTAATGACAATTTCCACATAACCCAATATAGAGATCTATGCAAATAAGTGATAAAAATCCACATGCAAGAGAATAGACAACATACCCATCAAAGAAGACACAAGATATACCCTGGGAAAACCCTCAAGAGGGAAAAACCCAGCCTCCAAAAGCATCCACACTCCATGTATTATTCAACAATGAAAACCCATTACAATACATCTGTAGAGACTCCATGAACACTTCTGAAGCACAAACTATCCATGCATTCCATGTGACCAAGCATGGATCCACACATCCCATGCCATGCTTCAAACCCTCACACATGCACAAGCTCGACTTGCTAACCTGCAACAAACTCTCCAACCCCAAACAACTACCCTTGTGGTTGCTTTTATAGAAGCAAGCTCCCACAAAACCACCAAGTGGTATTACATAAACCATGTGCCCAAAACCATGAACTTACAAAATCATGTGACCCCACATTTAATATTGGGTACTTTATTATATTTTATTTTTCCCCAATATTAAATAGTTACATTTTGCAATTAAGTCCCAATGTCACATACAACATAAAGTGGCCCCAACATTATAAGAATTATGCAAGGTGTATAACACCTAATTCTAACAATCTCCCACTTGTTGTATACATTGCATAAGAGGGTAACAAGTAAGCTCAAACATCAAGATAATAAAATCCATAGGCAACATGTACCATCCTGGAATCCAAGTGCTCCATGTGCTCCATCAAGATACCTGTAACAAGAACCAAGGTGACCACCATCTCATCCATGAATGCTCTCATCCTCCACCATGCCAATGCACTAAGATAAGAACACATCCAAAGAGAAGCCACACTAACTGTCACAAAGAAGCATAATCCTGCCTCAAACTGATATCTCAAATCACAAACACTCAATCCAAAAGAAAAGAATATGCACTAATAGCTATCAAGAATAAATCACCATAGCTGAAATGACACCCACAACAAATGCCAACACATCCAACTATCCATACCTCCAAGGTATACAAAACATAGTAAACTCATGCCACCGATCATATCCACCCATAACCTGCAATTACAAACTCCATGTGCAAACCTATCAAAAAGTGACATACACATCCAAGAGCTCCCACTGCATGGGCAATGTCCAGATGAATGCAAACCTAGAATGAGCGCATTCAACGCGTCGCTTCGTTAACATTCCAGAAAGAAGGCACCATCACAAGTGATCAAGGCACACCAAGTCTACTAACAACATCACATAGAAGATGTAAACATGTAGTACCAAGGAACATCCACAATGATATGCAAAACCTGCAAACCAAACACCTATAGCATGTCCTCCTACACACACCTCTAAATGCCAACTGTGTCAAGTATGATCTCCTCCATAACACCCCATAACAAAATCCATAACAACATCCAACCGTCCAATCACCAAGATCAAACATAACATATGTATCATATAACTAATCATGGATGTAAGCATCTCAAAACAAGAAGATCAAACTCAATGTAACCATTCCCAACCAAGGAAATCAGCCCAATAAACCATCTCCTAAACCCAACATGTACAAGGAGATAAACATGCCAACACTCCTCAAATGAACCCTCCAGAACCAAATATCCATGGCTCAAGATCCATATCCACGAGAAGACAAATCATAAACATAATGCACTTGAAAGAAAAATGGGCAATACCTCTCAAGTGAACCACCAAGTAGACCAAGAGTGGGGAATGAGAATGCTCCTCTAGGATATCCAAGTCATCATGACTCAACCAAGAACACTCTACTCATAGGTCCATGTTGAACTCACGTCCAACCAAGGTGTAGGCTCCTCGGATTTCCTGCTGAAATCTCATCAAGAGTAACTGTCTCAAGCAAATTTCTCTAATCACAAGAGAACTCCAATCTCACCTACGTCTCCAAGTATCCATGAGCACCTGTAACCAATCAATCCATGCTAAACTCCAAGCAAATGATCAATGCACTCAATACAAAGAGAACCAACCAAGATCAAAATCATAGCTCCAACTGCAGAATCAGGAACATAAACATGACACCATGATATCACATCTTCTCAAAAGAAGATCACATGCTCAAATCATCATAACATGTACCATGCCACAACTCTAAACCAGTAATCAAGAGTATACCATGACATAATAACAAAATCCATCCTACAACCAAGGATCACCTGTCAAAACTAACAAGTCATAAACAATACCTCAAAATCTCCAACATCTGATGTCAATGAACTCTCAATGTAGCACACACAATCCAAGAGCTCCTCAATGACACCAATCAACCCCTACTGAAAACAACCATCCATAATCAACAATGGATCCACATCATTGCCAAATTCTCCCACTGAACTGTGATACCGAGCAATCCCATGGCATCATGATGCACACAACCAACACCACATCACTGTCATAAGCTCACACCAAACCTATGAATCCAAGCTCTCAATGACAACATGATAACCATCCTCTAAAGCAAGAAGATACACTGCCAAACCATCATAACCATCACCACCAATCCATCACTGTCAAAAGCTCCCACTGAACCGTGTAACCAAGCTATCCATGACATCGTGATACCAATCTCCTCAAACGAAGAAGATACACCACCACAACCTGAATCAGTATCCAATCCAACACCACCAACAATGCACTTGCATAAACCATCATGACATGCCAAAGTCTCTAATGCACAAGAAACATCCATGAAACCATGATCACCACTAAATGTACCAACATCACCCAATTGTGTCCACATATTTGCATAATCATAGTCAACTACATAGGTCTCATATCATGACTGTACCTGGTAATACCATCTCACCTTCTCAACATGACATAAAAAACAACAAACCAAGTGACTAAACCAAGCCACCAAAAAATTGAATATGCATCAACAGTGAAATATCAATGGGCAAAGACAACCCATACCCAAGTCATAAATGCAACATGTAAGTATAGACCGCCTACAACATTGCACAACTTGTAGATACAACAATGCAACATACAAATCCAACCATACACTGGTAACCATGTCAAATGAGACAATAATCTGAGATGTACAATTGAGCATACAATGAATCCAACATCAAATCTCCCAAATCTGACAATTCATAAACTCATAGTATCACCATAGTCAACATAACCCATAAACAACTCAGATAAAGAAAACAACAAATAAACCATGCCAAAATAACTTTAAACTTGATCCAATATTTAGTGCTCTGAACAAGCTTTTTGTTGACTATTCGAAGTCCAAAATCTGACTCCGTATGCACCCGATATGCCCTCTCGAAGCTCAAAACAAATATCTGACTTTGACCAAGAAAAACACTATCAAAACTATAAAATATGAAAAAATTTCTGATATCACAGTGTAGAGCTCTGAGTCATCTTTCCAACGAATCCAAGAAGTTGAAAAACTGACATCGTGGGTGAAAGATATGCCTCCCGGAGTAAAACTGCTCCAATATGACTATAAGGCAAATTCTGATGGATCCCACTCCAAAACAAATATTAAAATTTTTGATCATATGAAAAGTGGCGGATTTTTATTAATCTTTTAAAATTCAAAGCCTAAAAATAAGGGGGCGGTTATAAGATTTAGGTTTTACTTTAATATTTCAAATATTAAAGCCTTTCCTCTCTTAAAGAATTGGTCGGCCTTTTCAATTTTTATAAATCAAAATTAGAAACTTAAAAAATAAAGCCAACAATATATGACTAATGGTACGGGGCTGTGTAGGGCGGGTACAGGTCTACAAACCCTGTACCTCCCTAAAGTATTTTTTTAATTTTATTTTTATCAAAATTTTTGATTTTTTGATTTTTATTTTGCAGGGCAAAATTTTTCAGGGAGGGGATTTTTTATTTTTTATTTTTTATTTTCTGAGGATTGTACCATCGACGTCCATACGACCAAATAGGGGTATAGGCAATTTTTTTGAAATTTTTCAAAATAATAGAAATAGGTCGAGTCATATATCAATTTTCGTCTCTCGGCTAACCCAAATCCAACCGTGAGGTCCATTTTGTTCCAAGAGGTCATCTGCAATTTTTCTCCCACAAAATCCTCAAATAAATGCACAACCAAGAAACCATTTTTGCCCTAATTTTTTCACACCTTAAATATGCAAACAACCCATCATAATAGCAAACCCAAAACCCTCAGATCTGCAATAAACAACCTGCAAAACCCTCATATCTTGCCATGTCTTTCATTCTCTCATGCATTGCATAGATTCAAACTTAAGCAATAATTTTTCTCAACCTAGGGTTATCCAACCACAACCATGGCTCTGATACCACTTGTTAAGAAACTTACAGCCATCTAATAACAATTTCCACATAACCCAATATAAAGATCTATGCAAATAAGTGATCAAAATCAACATGCAAAAGAATAGACAACATACCCATCAAAAACGACACAAGATATATCCTGAAAAAACCCTCAAGAGGGAAAAACCCATCCTCCAAAAGCATCCACACTCCATGTATTATTCAGCAATGAAAACCCATTACAATACATCTTCAGAGACTCCATGAACACTTCTAAAGAGCTATCCATGCATTCCATGTGACCAAGCATGAATCCACACATCCCATGCCATGCTTCAAACCCTCACACATGCACAAGCTCAACTTGCTAACCTGCAAAAACTCTCCAACCCTAAACAACTACCCTTGTGGTTGCTTTATAGAAGCAAGCTCCCACAAAACCACCAAGTGGTATTACATAAACCATGTGCCCAAAAACCATGAACTTACAAAATCATGTGACCCCACATTTAATATTGGGTACTTTATTATATTTTATTTTCCCCCAATATTAAATAGTTACATTTTGCAATTAAGTCCCAATGTCACATACAACATAAAGTGGCCCCAACATTATAAGAATTATGCAAGGTGTACAACACCTAATTCTAATAGAAATTCAATCGGAAGGCATTTTCCAGGTTTTTGAATCCTCTTTCCAATGTATTTTAGTTTCAAATGCAAAAATTGACGATTGTCTGTGGAAAGAATTACGTCTTTCTCAAAATCTTTTTTAATCTCCAGTGCAAATTTGTGAATTAGTGCTCAAGGTTTCATTTGCTGTGTGAAATTCAACATTGTGGCTGTTCAAATATGTTTTCTTCCTATTCTTTTTATTGTTGTGTGAAATTCAACATTGTGGTTGTTCAAATATGTTCTCTTCCTATTCTTCTTATATAAATTATATATATATTGATAGAAATACATATTTATATATAATTGTATTTGTTTTGCTACTGTAGAATCTGGAACTAAATTCCGTTATGCTGATGCTTGCAATTATAGTTGTGTAATATTTATATGGATCTTGCTGGGAATTAAATGGTTGTGTATATTACTTTACTTTAAATGTGATTTCCTGAATAGGTATATATAGTTCCATAAAATAGGACAGAATGTAAGTTATTTCTTATGTATATTTTTTTGTTTATAAATCATGCTAATATTAGAAAATTTAATGATAAATTGCAAATGCCGTTGCTGGGAATTAAATGGTTGTAGCTGGGAATAGGTATATATGTATATACACCCACATATTCATCTATATATAATAATGTAAGTTACTTCGATTGAAACTGTAAGTTTTGTAAATTTATTTTAATATTGTAATGCCCTAAATTTACACTAAGACAAAATGCTGCTATTTTTTTTTGTAACCATTAACGAATAAGTACTAGTAGAGGCCAATGGAATAATGTCATCCACAAAACTCAAAATTCAGATGGGAGAGTGGGAAGAATTTTTTCTTATTTATTTATCACATTTGTATGTCTAATTAATTATTCATACCTAATATTAATTTAATTAATTACTTACTCTTAACAAGATTAAGAATTAAATAATTTATTGTTCTTACTTAATATTAATTTAATTATTTACTAAATAAGTAAACAAATAATAACATAATTATCTTTATGTATTCATTTTTTTTTATTCACCCTTTAAAAAAATAGAAAAAAAAGAATTAAAAGAATTAAATATTTACCTTTTATTTATTCTAAGAAATAGATTTAAGAGAATATTTTTAGGAATTAAATATATACTATTTCTTTAATTTCCAAGTTATTATTATTTCCTTTAAAATAAAGAAAGAAAATCGAATAAGGAGGAAATGATTTCTCTTCTTTTAGGATTCCTAGTAATATCCCACTCTAACCTTATATAAACCTTACTTTACTTAAGGATATGGGAATATGTTCCCCTCTTGCACTTTTTACCATGTAGTTCTATTTTATTTCATGTATGGTTCGAGGCAAGGATATGATCTAACACTTAGGGCATGTCCCCATGCTACTGCTTAGTTTATTTTGGCTAGCAGTCACTACTTAACTTATTTGTGCAGTTGGTGGCCCCATGAAAGTTAATTTTGTTGCTTATTTTTAAGCAGTCAGCTTAAATTTGAATTTATAATATTGCACCCCTCAAATTATCCTTTTCCTGCTCCAAATATTTTTTCATGGGGACACTCCAACTGCTTAAACTGCTTAAATTTAAATAGAAAACATACTTAAGCAGTTGCATGGGGATAGGGGGTTAGCATCATAAACTTTAATTCACTCACTAATAAAGTTAGTGGTATCTGTGTTGGGGAACATCACCATTTAATTATAATACCATTCCAAAGTAGGAGGTGCCAATCACTTGCACACGTTATTTATTTGCATGTTTTATATATATATATATATTTTATTTTAAATTATAATTAAATAATAACAATGATTACATTATTTTAAGAGATTGTTATTACATTGATTTCTTTTTTTAGTTTACATGGTAAATGAAGTAAAAAACATAAATATGTATTTAATTTTCAATTGTAATTCATCTTTTCACATTATTAATGAATTTCATTATTTATTTATTTTACGTATGTATTATAATTTTACTTTTTTTTTTCACATTGTTAGTAAATTTCATTATTTAATGATTATAAATAAGGGCATGCTAACTATTTACTAACAAGTAATTATAATAGATAAGTGATACCAATTTTAATAATATTTAAAAGTAAACAAGATAAAGAAGAGGGTAAATTTAGTATAGAATTTACAAGGATCACAAATGTCTGTTCAAAATATAATTTTAATTATGGACATTTATTTACATAGGTAGAATTATACTAATAATTATATTCTCATTTGACATTTCACTTAATACAAATGTAATATTCACAAATGTAATATTAATATTACCTTTACATGTTATTAATAATACTTAATGTAATAACATCCTCCCTTAATATTGATATAAATAATTTTAAGTTATACAATCCATATTTGTTGCAATAATAATGTTAATATTATTTTAATTATAAATATGGAGATGTCCTAAAAATTTACTTTAATATTACACCGTAATTCTGTATATTTACTTCATTGATTGTCCACTCTAATTTTACCCATGTTAATATTATTAATCATCATTACAATTACTATTACTTGTCTCATATTTTGACATACCCATTAGCAACTCTAATTATTAACCATAATATTAATATTCCTATTATCGTGAATAATTGCATTCATCTTAACGATAATAATATCATAATGATCATAACTTTTATATTGATATTAATTACGTCGAGAGGCATTATACAGTGAAAGCAAGAAGGAATATTCCATATTCTGTAAAAATTTTGAACCTGCATTGAAAATGACAAGTAGGTGAAAGTATTATATTAATTTTTATTGTTTTTCGTAACTTACATATTGGATATAAATGTAGTTGCTAGAAACTATTGATGTAAGTTTTTTTATTCTTTATCAGTTGCATTCGTGGGATTTGCAATAACAAATACCCAATTTCATGGTCACTACACAACCAATGAAATCAATTGCTATTTTTGAATGTATTTTTTCATTGAAATGTTTTGTAATGGTTCCAGTGTTTCTTGACAATTACTGCAGTTTTGTATTTTATTTCAACCACCTTCTCGAATCTGTATGCGATTGGGGAAGGGTATTTGAGATGGATACAAATTTTAAATGATCAATAGATTTGGTAGTTTTCTTCCATATACACAATTTACTAATATAGTAATAGGTTAGCAAGTAGATAGCTTCGTCATATGATTTTAATCTCAGGCATTCTAATAACCGTGTATCCATCTTCAATTATAGCTTTGATTATAGATGGGTTCTTATTTAATTCCATAACTAGATAGACATCCAACATTTTTGGAATTGGGTAGTTATAATAAAGGTGTGGATTATTTTTCTTTTCTCTGGGGACATTAATAAAGCTTGAAAAATGTAAAGGTTGAAAAAACATTAATAAAGCTTGAAAAATGTATTTTTCTTTTATTAATTTAGAAGATCCAGCTCTATAAAAGATAAACACATAGAATTTGGTTATATGTCTAATCAGCTACCATGATCTTGCATTGATGCTTATAGGTTAATATAAAATATGTTTCATCTTCTATTTAGTTTCATGTATTGAATAATCATGCAACATATAGTTATATCTTTAATTTTTATCAAAACTATTATGTATCATTAAAAATTAGTTTACTGTATGTATTTCCACAATGTATATATGTGTTTTTTACTTACAAATAAATTGTTATGTAAAAATTATAATATGTCCTCTGATCTAATAGATGCCAATTTTGAAATGAATTTGGAAATCTTGTTTGGTTTCTATTTTAAAGATTTATTATTGCAAATCAGTTTTGGTTGTCATTTTAAAGATTTATTATTGCAAATCAGCTTATATAAAATCTTCACTTATATGTTAAAATATATTAATTGTTTGTTGGGTATTTGAACAGTAGATTACATATAATTAGATAAAGAATTAGTAGAACATTCATTTGAACATTCAAAATTCATCCATATTTTATTTTGAATGCAAAGTGGTAAGTTTATAAATTTAGAAATGTAATAAAAGAATTTACTAAATTTTATAAAAGTAAGTTTTGAAATTAATAGACTTCAAATTAAAAAATATTCAAGATTTTTTTAAAATAGGATATCCTTTTTATAGACTTATTTAAGCAATCTTTTCCAATCAAAAATATTATTTATCATGATACAATATTGAAAAATATGTGAGGTTTCTAAAATTTAGATAATTAAGTATGAATGAACTTTGTTAAATATACTATTACATATAAGTTTATACATTAATATACTAAAATTAAAAACAAAAATATTATTTGATATCATTATACAATATTTTTTCACACTAGAATAATAATTAAATTATAAAAGAATGAAAAATAATTATTCAAAAGAAAAACTCTAAATTAACTATTTAAAATTAGAAATTAGAAAATTAAATTAAAAAAATCTTAAATTTACAATTACATAAAAATTTGTTTCTAAATTATTATATTTAAATCATAAAAAATATTCAATTTCTTTTTTTTTTTAAATTGAAAAATATTTTAAAAAGAAAAAATAATTCATATTCTATTTTTATTCAAAGTCAATATATATTTATAAAGAAATATTATAAATTTAAGGTTTCACTAAATATTTTATTGTACAAAATAATAGCAACTTAAATATGCATCTAATAGAAAGACTTTTCATAATAAGTGCACATTTAAAATCATGTTAAAAAATTACAAAATTAAATACAAAGAAAATATAATAAATTTATGATAACAAATAAAAATAAGTTCTTAAAATAATTTATATAATATTATTATTATGGTTAGGATTAGCTTACAATTTAATTAGGGTTAAGATTATAATTTTGTCAAGGTTAAGTTTCAATTAGCGTTAAAGTTCAATTACGTTGATGGTTCAATTATGGTTAAGGTTAGGTTTAAATTAGTGTGAGGGTTCTACGATTTAGTTAATAATTAAAATTAAAATTACAATTTGCAAGGTTAGGGTTCAATCAGGGTTAGAGTTCTATGATGAATTAAGGTTAGGGTTCTTATAGGTTTATAATTATTCCTATGTTTAATTAGGATTAGAATTACAATTTGCAAGGCTAGGGTTAGATTAGTATGAGGGTTTTAGGATGAATTAAGGTTAGGGTTTGTATAGTGTTACAATTACTATTACAATTCAATAAGGATTAGGGTTAGGTTTGACATTATGATTCATGTGGGGTTAGGGATGGGATTAGCCTTGAATTATGCTTATACATTTATAACATAATATACTAATACATTATATTAATGTGATTAAATCTTGATGTAAAAACACACATAGTTAAATTGAAAGCACTTTTACACTTGAGTTCAATGTTAAAAATAAAATATTATTAACTTTTAACACTTTGATTAATTAGATCAATTAATTTTTTTTTATATATTTATTCAACATATTGTTGAATACATATGTTTTAGTATATGTAATGATCCATTTAAACACACAATATATAATTAGGTTAAGATAGTTACCAATTTATTGTTCAAAAATAATTAATTTTAATTTTTTCCATTTGAAAACATGGTGATTACATATATTTTTGGTGGGTTAACAAGTATTCTCTTGTAAAAATGTAAATAAAATTAGAAAAATGAAAATAGTTGTAAATAAAAGTCAATTAATATTATAATTAGGTTATTTTATCACTCTTAGGTTATCTTATTTACTTAAGAGTTATTTTACTTTTTACTATTTAAGGATTATTTTATTTTATTTATAATATAGGTGGCTAAAGATATCTCTCGAGGACGTACATTACATATATTTTTTAAATATAAGTATGCTAGTCTTAATACAAATATTAATTTTTTTCACATTGATAATTATATTGATTTGAATAACAATTATAATAATAGACACACGATATCTAATTGTGAGTTAGATACATTTATTTTATTTAAAATATTAAATTGACTCCCACCTTAACCCACGCAGTCTACCCAAGTAATTTACTTTGCCGCCTTTAAAAAAAAAAAATTGCCTACGAAATTGGGAGGGGGAAATTTATATGCCCAAATTTAATTAGTTTGGAGTTCAATTTGAAATAGACTTGGACGAGGAAAGAGAAAGATAAAAAAACCTAAAACATTTTACCCTAATCGCTATGAGGAAAGTGCAGCGGCAGGAGAAACTCAAGCATGGCGGCTGGGTTGTTACCAGTCCATTCTGCTCTAAGAATATCCGCCTACTATTACTCTGCTGCCCAGGAATGGCGTTAGTTCTCTCTTCTTTTTTTTAACATAAATATAAACTCTAATAATTTGAGTTTGCATTCCTTTTTTTTTCAATATCTTATTAAGATCTCCATTGGCGGTTATTTTGCAAGGCACCGGAAAGGGGGAGAAAAGATCAGTATTCATTTCCTTTTGTACCTGTTTCTTTTGTTAGATTTCTGGTTTAGTTTTCTTCTTGTTATTATTATTATTATTATTTTAAAATTTATGAACTAAGACTTCATGCATTTTAAATCCTTGCATTTATTCGCTAACTTTTATTATTATAGTTCAGCCCTAAAATTATTACAATTATTATTTATTTATTTTTTTCTAGCACAGAACCCAAATCTCACCAATTTAATCTTATAATTCATTTATTTACTCACTAGCAATCGCACCTTGGTGTGCAATGGGTACGTCGAAGAGATGTGCAAGGTAAATTAGGAAAACAATTGGTCTATTTTTCACACACATTTGTGTAATACATAAGTTCAATTGGTAGGCCAATTAGAAAATGATGTTGTTTATGCAACAAAGGTTTCACTGGAGGTCTGATAGCTTCAAAGAAACTATGCATCCACTTAGAAGGATCAAGAAATGATTGAAACAAAAATCAATGCATCTATGCATCCACTTAGAAGGATCCAAACACTCATATTATGCAAGAGAGAGAGAGGGGGAAGAGCAAGAGAGAGAGAGGGGTAAGGAGAAATATATGGGATATAGATAGAGAGGAAGATAGACATAGAGATGAAGAAGAGATAGGGATAAAAAGCAAGAGAGATAGAGGGGGAAGAGGGAGATAGAGGAAGAGATAGGGATAAAAAGCAAGAGAGATAGAGGGGGAAGAGCAAGAGAGAGGGGTAAGGAGATAAATATATGGGATAGAGATAGAGATGAAGAAGAAGGAGAGGTATATGGAGAGGAGAGAGAGAAATAAAGAGAGAGGAGAGAGAGGGATAGATAGAGATATAAGAAATAAATATATAGAGGGAGAGACAAAGGGAGAATGAGAAAGGGGGAAATAGAAAGATAAGGATCTAGAGATAGCAAGTTATACAGAGAGAGGGAGAGAGAGGGATAAAGGAAAATATAATTAGATAGAGATAGAGAGGAAAAGATAATGGGAGATATAGAGAGAGATAAAGATCGAGAGACAAATAATTAGATACTGAGGTCTAGGAAGAGGGAGAGGGGGAGAGATGGATGGATATATAGAGGGATACATGTTTAGAGATAGAGGGGAAGAGAGGAAGACATGGTAGCCAAAGATAGGGAGATAGAGAGATAGAGAGATAGAGATGGAGGGGGAGAGGGGGAGATATATATATATAGATAGTGAGATAGAGTGATAGAGAGATATAGATATAAGGAAATATAGAGAGAGGGAGAGAGGGATAGAAAGACAAAGAGATATATAGAGAGACAAACAAAGAGAAGTAGAGATAAACAAATAGAAAAGGAGACAAAGAGAGGGAGAGAAAAATAGAGAGAGATAGAGAAATATAGGAAGAGAGAAAGATAAAGGTGTATGGGAATGAAAAGGGAGAGAGGTAGAGATAGAGAGATATATAGGGGAGTAGGGAGGTAGAGATAGAGAGGGGGGATATAGAAGCAGGGAGAGAAAGGGAGAGATATAGGTAGAGGGGGGAGAGATAAAGAGAAGAGGGGGGGAGAGGGAGAGGGATAGTTAGAGGAGGGAGAGAGAAGAAGGAGGGAGAAAGAGAGAGGGAGAGACATAGATAGAGAGTGATATAGAGAGATAAAGAGGGATATGGAAAGAGATAGAGAAATAGGGAGAAAGATAGAGAGATAGAGGTAGAGAAAGATATGGATATAAAGAGATATAAAGGAGTGGGAGAGAGTAGGAGAGTAGGCGAGATGGAGTGAATAAGGAAAAGTAGGAGAGTAGGAGAGATGGAGTGAATACGACAGAGAGAGAGGGGGAGAGCAAGGAATATTGGGAGTGACATAGGATAGAGTGATATAGAGAGAGATAGAGAGAGATAAAGAGATAGAGGTAGAGAGATATGAATAGAAAAATAGAGAGAGGAGTGAGAGTGAGATAGAGAGAAATAGAGATAGATATATATAGTAGGAGAGATAGAGTGAGTAAGAGAGGGAGGTAGATATAATGGGATATAGATAGAGAGGGGGAGGGAGATACAGGGAGCTAGACATAGAGGGGGCAGAGTGAGAGAGAAAGACGGTGACAGGGACAAGTAATACAAAGAGGTATATAGATAAGGGGAAAGATATAGAGTTAGAGATAGAGATAGAGATAGGGAGGGAGAAGCATGGATTGTGTGTATATGAGTGAGAGAGGGATATGGAGAGAGGCAGAGAGGGAGAATTTATAATACATAAACGATAAATATATTAATAATGTTAATATAATATTATATACTATAAACACGATTGAAATAGATTCAAACAAAACCTTTGAATCAAGAAGATAATTAGCTTCCATTACCAAAAGGGTCATGTTATGTTTGCAATACAAAAAGAGGGAGATGGGAGAGAGAGGGATAGAAAGATGGAGAGATAAAGGGGGGAAGAGCGAGAGAGGGGTAATGAGATAGAGATAAGGGATAGAAATCTAGATGGAGATGGAGAGAGAGAGAGAGGGGGGGACAAATAGAGATAGAAAGAGGGAGACAATAAGAGATGGGGAGGTGGAGAGATAGAAAGATAACGATATAGGAAGTGATATATAGAGAGAGGTAGAGAGAGGGGGCAAGAGAGAGATAAATGAGGTGACAGAGATAGAGATAAAGATATGAATGCCCCTCATCTCTTATTGTCTCCTTTATACTTTGTCTTCATTTTAAAAATATTATTATTATTTTTACTATTATTATTAGTATTATTATTAATTCTACTTTATATTTTTATTTTATTTTATGTAGTACAATAGTTTTCTTTTTCCTAATCTATCCAAAGATCAATTAAATTATGATATTTTTTATAAATTAATTTTATTTGATTAATATAGAAATATATTAATTATTAATTATAATAATTTCATATTTATATTTAATATTTTGTATTATAGAATATAATATATAGTAATAATATAATCTATATATACTATTATATATAATAATAAATATAATTATATTTTGTATAAATAAGAATATAATAATTATTAATTAATAATTATAAAATATTTATTTATATATTTAATAGTTTTGTTAAAACCTAAATGTGCTCATTATTAGGATCTTGGCCATAATTTTCATTTTAATAAACATACTCTAAAACCCTCACCGAAACCTTATTTTCAAGCTGCAGCTCATCAAATTGGAGGAGTCAAAGGTCAATAACAGGGAGGAAGAGTTTGGAGGAGTGGAAACCAATAGCGGGGCGAAAAGCAACAAAAAAATGATGAAAAGTAATGAACGACTGAGATTCGTTTAATCGTCTTGCATTGATACAAACGCAAGATAGTCGTCGATACGCTTTTAGAGGTTGCCTCGTTCAACCACCCAAAATATTTCTAAATATTTTAATGGGCTCTGCCAATTAATTTTGTGTCAGTCGAACGCATTCACGATCGAGAATTTTTCATCTTTCCTCTACGCTCGTGCGTCAGCTCTCCACGTGGCACAAAATCACGTGCTTTCCGTAGAAACCTAGACTCATATTTGCGAACAAATGGTAGCTCAACATGTGGGTGGGTTTTTTCTTCTTTGATTTGGAAATGAATAAATGTGAACATCCCCATTGCCTTGGGCTGGTACCTTAGCTCCACATAACGATCTTAGTAAGTTCTACTGTAAATTGTAATTATTTAAGAGGAGAGACGTTCTTCTTAGATTTGTTAGGTATGATTTCTTTTACAAATTGATATTTATCTTAGATAATTTTTTGTAATGCATATTATTTGTCTCTATATGTGTTTTTCTATATAGAAAATGGTAATTTCAACTAATTATTGCAATCTTCAAATAGAAGGGATGCCAAAATTTTCATGTGATTTGGGGCGAATTATTACAATATGGGGACTTTTAAATCATTATCGTAATATTATATATGGTTATATTTTTGCGCTCATTTTTCCACAAACATATGAAGCTTGTTTATGATAGCATGGTTTTATCCTAGCATTTCGGATAAGCATAGGAGATTTCGCCTTGGTACTATGTAGAGGCACCGATCACCCAAATAATCTATGGAAGAATCTATGTTGGTATAGTTTAACAATGAATCATGGGCATTCCACCGCTCTCTCTCATCATCTCCAATTTTTTGGGTCAACACTTGTTACAATGTTGTATTTATTTGTTTCCATGTTTAGAATACTATTCTTTATCAAGACAAATGTTAAAAATATTATAACCGAAGACACCACGTGGCTGTACATAGCATTGTAAAAAAATCTATTATTTTGTCTTGGTTATGTTGTTTATTATGAAGGTAGTTACTTTGAGAGGCTTCCAAAATTCATACTTCCTTAACGATTGAATTTTCAGGAGTGAAACTTGGTATAATTTGAATAATGCGGAGTCCCTTTTTCTTCATATTGGGAGTCATTATGTTGTTGTTTGGCTGGGATACAACTGCGCAAAATTTGAATATTAAAATCCGAGGAGCAAGATAAATTTTGTAATTCAGAAAATGGGATGCTCGACTTCCACTCCAGACACCCTATTTCTCTACTTCCAAATTGATTGAATGCATCGTTTCAATGGTTTATTTCATTTTATGCCAAATACATCGATCTTACTTTAAATTTAAAATTTACTATCCAGAATCAATTTAATTTATGAGACAATTCTGAAATAGAATCTGTTTGAAGGGCATTATAATTTTAGATTATATATATTTTTTTGATTTAACACTTTAGATTATATTCGGCAGAGACTGCGAGGATTGCGGCAAAGTTTGTAAAGTCTGGCTTTACACTTGCCAATTGCAATGCTTGAAAGTTTGTAAAGTCTTTTCAACTAATCCATTTGTGAATATCTTGCAATCAAGGCATTTCATGAGTATACATTTCTTTGAGACATTTTGTCAAACGGTTCGCGTCCTTTGTCTATGCTTCCAAATTTTGCATACATGTCAAACAGGGTAGTTGCAACTGCAACAATTGACAAAATTCCTCTATCCTTATCCCATTATGGGTGTGCATAGCCTGTTCCAAAGCTCCCATTTCGGCAAAACCAGGGAGGATGCTCACAAAGGTTGAGGACTGTGGCTTTACACTTGCCAATTGCATTTGCTTGAAAGTTTCTAAAGCTTTGGCCATCCTCCTGATTGTTTTGCATGGATATTCTTAAATCACATGGCAGAGAATGCATAGAAACCATGTCGTGGTGGATGAGAAGGCCAAGCCACAAGCAGTGGCAAGAGGGGTGGAGATGACTTCAAGCGTCTATTTTCCAAATGGAGGGCTCAGATTAGCTTATTTGTTTACCATCTGACGGTTGGAAGCCCAAATATAGTTTGGCAGACGTGTGTATAGCGAGGACGAGTTTGGAGGAGCAGAAATCCTGTAGTAAAATGCAGCTAAAAATAGCCGAAAATATGGCAAAAAGTGATGAACGGCTGAGATTCGTTTCACCCCCTTCAAAGCCTTTCGGGGCTTTTCAGCCGTTTGCAGATAAATTGAATTTTGAGAACTCAAATAAGAACATGCCTTCGACGTAATTAATGTGAAGAAACAAGGTATCATCTTAGAGGGAGATCTTTGTCTCAGTTTACACCGGGACCGTTCACTTGTGAACTAAATAGCAGGTATATGTTCCTACAATTTTTAAGTTTGAAACAAAGGCATATGCATTCTACTGCTATGATTTGGCAAACTTTCATACAGCTGTGTAAGGAGTTTTATCGTAACCATATCCACAATTATCTAGCCTTTTATTGGTTACATCAGGCCATATCCACTAAAAAAAATAACACCATACTATTCTTTGTTTCTATTACATGCCTATGAATAAACAAAAATCAACTTGCAAAAGGAATCTTATATTTCTGTTTTATTTTATCTATATATATATAAAATGGAGAAGAACAAAACATTGTTTTAATCTCCTTCTTTTCTATTTATACTTTCTCCTTTCCATGCGCAAAATCAAATAAAACATTTCATTGCATTGCAGGAGTATGATATAGATAACATGTAGAACAACATACACATGTCGATTTCAGAAATAGAATAATGTATTCTCATTTGAGGTAATAGATTGTATTCCAGAACATAATGCATCCAACAAAATAGTCTAACTATAAACATGTACATTCAAGTCTTTCTTTCTACTGAGTTTTTAAAAGTACAAGACTAAATCTAAACAGTACATAATATATTTTACACTTTAATCCTCGTTTTCAAAGTCAGAAATGAACATGACTCTTAGTTGAAAAGAATACATTTTTACTTCACTTAACACTTGTTTAAGCAAGGGACTACATAACTCTTGACACCACAATCTGGGAAGTAGCTTAAATCTTCAAGTCTGCAACTTGATTAGTCTCTTTTTTCATTTACAACCAAGGTAGAACTTTCTTCCAAACTGGCAATTTTCCTTTAACTTTCAATCTGCACATAAACAAAACTTTTCCAAGCCAATGGGGTGCTCACCACCCAACCATAGGCTGGAAAACCAGCCACCCCCAAGTTGGGAGACTGCTAAACAGACCTGGGTGACACACACAACAACCCTTTTTTCAAAACAACAACACAGTTTCACAACCAACAAAAGACAACCACACTTTTAAGTAAGACAACATTGCACAAAAACCATTTTTAATGGCTTTCATAGGGAGAGGTTGGAAGGATCATAGCCATAGGGAAACTAATATCAAGTGCTTCACAATTTTTTCTACTCAGCGAACTTCCTCCATTCTCAAAAAAAAACTTTCCATTTTCTTATTTTCCAAAAAGGGTACTCTTACCCATGGGTACTCATACCCATTTTACTTGGAGTTGTAACTTCCACTTTTCTCAAGAAAATAATCATGTGCCCTCACGGGGATCTCTCCCCCTCCTCAATCACCCACTTGGGTTGCTCACACTCAATATTAGAGAGCCAACCCGATAAGGTACACAAACTTAACAACACTTACACAACATAGAAGAATTCGGCAAGACAACAAGACAAAGAATGACACAACTTAAATTTGGTGCATACACTCAACAAGACATTGGAATAAAGTTTTCAGCATTGCACAAAAAAATACCCAGCAAACAACAACACCCAACCATAGCACAACTTGAATTCAACACATACATTCAACAAAACTTGGGATAAAGACCCTACCTTTAAACCTTGAGAGAAGATTGATGCTCTTTCTTTTTCTTCTTCAACTCTTTTCCTTTCTTCTTCCCTTCCTTCCCAAAATTAGAATGTCCCCAAAACTTAAGCACATCTCCCTCAAATTCTTCTCCCAATCGCCCCAACTACTATGTCCTCATTTCCTTTATGAGGCATGGCCTTCACATGGGCTGCATGCACTCATTTTCGTCACCCCTCTTACAAGCAATGTAAGAGAAATCATTAATGAGATATGACCATGTTTACAGTCTAAAAATACCCCCCAACCTTTAGGTCATAGACCTAGGGTGTAAAATAAGTAACAATTAATTAAAATCAGAACAAAATTGACTCTTAAAACTACACTAAATAAGAAATCCGAAATTACCATTTTTTTTAAACACCTTGGGTTTCCAACAATTTCAACCCTTACACTCTTACCCCATATCATTAGACACAAATTTTCAACACCATATAAGACTCAGACTTAACAGGGCAACACAACAAGGTTTGTTTGGTAGCCTCCAACTCCCATGGCTAAGGGAAGTTTACCTGCATGCTTCATGAAAGCATTAGTCCATTTTCCAACAAAATTAAATCCAATTAAATAACATAATATAATAGAGTACAATGTATATCATATTTTTTGTACACACAAGCATATGCATTTTTTTATATTTTCTTTTCAAACATACATACACATGTTATAATCCAAAGCAATATCTCTTCAATTACACCACATAAATCAACAATACTCATACTCGTTGCATAGTTATTCCATTATTCCCTTATAATCACATGATGCCAAATATGCATTCACATTGCATGGTCATTCACAAATTCACTTGACTTACACAATATCACATATTCTACTCTAAGCATGTTATTTCAATTCTCATACCATTCAAAATATTAGTAAAATGAATTAAATCAAAATCAGCATACTCATTAAATTACAGTCCATAAAAGCAACTAATCTAACATGCATCATAATATATAAGTTCAATGTTCTTGAATCACAATAATCTATCATAAAATATAAGGTAAGAGTATAATGTATTGAAGTACGATCATGCAATATCAACAAAACATAATGTCCATAGATCCAACTGATGATGGGCCTCACAAATATATATAAAAAAACAAACTCAAATACATTATTAGTGAAAGTAAATTTAAATTTCGAAAGGAATCAATATCAAAATCGGTTTAAATTGACATATTTTAGTAATAGTTAGATTTACTTCTGAATATTTGTATAAATATGTAAATAAATAAGTGTAAATATAAATATATAAATATATTCGTTGTTGATTGAAAGATCTTTGTTCAAGTATACGAAATCTATTATTTCTTTAGAATGCATCAATTAAATTACCAATGAAGTATTGAACACTTTATTAGCTTAATAGAAAAGTACTCTATGTATATGATAGAGATTGACTAAAACATATCAATGTGAAATGCAAAACTAGATGTAGTATTTCTTGCTTGTGAATGATTTTCTAATGAAATCAGATAGCGAACTTGGAAATGTAAGTATTTTCCGAAAAAATAAATATTTAACAAAGTAAAGAAATCAAATTAAGTTATTATATTTAATTACCTAATAACATTTAATATAGTGTATTGAAGAAAACTATTCTAAGTATGAGATTCATATAAGAGGACAAAATTTAAGATTTGAATATGAAATTTGAGATATTTTATAAGACTTGATCAATATATATATATATATAAATGTAGATTACAATTAATCTACGCATATTATGTAATGTGAATCAATTGAGGATTTTATTACAAGATAAATAATGTTAAATCATACTTTGCCTTATTAAAGTTTAATTTTAGTGATGACATTCTTCTCTTGCATCATGATTTATCATGCATGTATGGAGAAAATAAGAATTCCCTCATTTAGTTGAACTTGAGTTTTATTTGCATAAGAATGTATACTCATTTATATTCATTAGCTTATATATGTATTCTCATGCATACATGAAATATACCTTCTTAACTCTTTTATACTATTATTCTCTTATTGTTGGAATCGCTATGAATCAATGAGTTAGAAGTAAGCATTCTTGTTATAGTTGCATAGACATGTGTGCATACTTGCGGGCTTAAGATTACTTTCATGAAGCTTTATGAGATTGGCTTATGGCTTTCAGTGTACTTATGTGATATTTGAGAGGTCACTGGAAGTAGAATGATCTTATTTGCAAATACTTGGGAGAAATTCATGATAGTGTTTGCATTACCTAAATTTCATATGTAAGAATAATACATTGGTGAATTTGAAAATGTTGTTTGTAGACTTATGTGACTAGTATAAGAACTTCCATATGCTCCTTAATATGTGTGATATTCATGATATCCAAAAATATGTAATGAATGGTCATGTCAACAAGATAGTATGACCATTACATGTGAGACATCTTGTAACTATTGAGATTTTGTAGCGAGTAAGGCTCTGCTAGTGAGGCATTTCATTAAGCCAGTGAGGCACTTTTACGAGTTGTTATTCATCCCTACAAGGGTTTTCCACTCATGAAAATTATTGTGTTATGGTTCTATTGTGGTTGCATTCATGATCTTGTTATTTCCTTAATTGCATTACAATATTTGAATTTAAACGTATTGTTGAGATGATAATTCATGCGTAAGCCTACATGGCTAAAACTAATGAAGGTACAACCTTGTTTTGATATACTTTGATTCATTGATGTATGTTATTCCGTTTGAATTTAGTGATGAAAGTAATTTAATTATTCCTCTTATTCCACACCTTTTTATAATAATTTTGTTCTATTAAATTATTGTGGCAATTATGGGTTATAATTAGTAAGTGAAATTCTCAGACCTTACATTTGGTATCGGAGCACTCAGGTTCAATGCTCGGGCCTTGAGTCTTCTATGCTTAGGTGAAATTATGGTATGTGAACCTGGTGTATTGGTTAATGAACCCTAGTTATGGGTCAAGATTCTTTTAATGAGTTGGTGATTCGTAGATGGTCGGTTGAAACCGATTATAATTTTAGGCATAGTTCGATCATCTAAAGATCGCTAGAGGTGTGAGTCCCCTTCGCCCTAGTCGCGTTTTCATATGATTTTCTAGTAAGAGTGATGGTGACTATTTGAAATAAGAAAAGATAGATAATATAGAGTGTTATTTGAAGTGAGCCAAGATGGATAGTATATGGTGACAACCCATGAATGATGATGTGGCAATAAAAGTGAATTAATAAGAGAAATATATTATGAAGAGAGATATCTCTGATGACGTAAGGGATGAATGAGTTGATAAGATACAAGGGAAGAAGAAAAGAAGAAATTTTTGATGAGAGGAAGAAGGAAAATACCTATGAAATAAATAAAGTTGATAATAAAGGATAAATGTTGGTTGATCCTTCTCGAAGATAGGAAACCTAAGAAGGATGTTTTAAAGATGAGAATGCTTGTGTCAGTACTAGGCTTTGGGCAAGTTGATTGTTGAGTAATGTCATATTCTTACCAGAATTGAATCTAAATAAATTCTTGGGATCTTTTGAAAGTGCAAGGTTTAGATGTATTATGAATCTTCATTGGGTATTCATGATAGAATTTGATTAGATAAATATCTTGATCTGTCTAATAGGAAAAGGCATAAGTGATTGATGTGATGGATCATGTATGCTTGATTTTTATTAGTGAAAGTATGTATACATATGTACTATATGAGAATGATACTTGCACAATAATGCAATTTTCATGCTCCGTGTGAATGACACATCTGTATGGGTGATTGTATTCATACCATAAGAAAATTTGTTGCCTTAATTATACTTATATCTATACTTGAACGATAATTTTTCTCTATACTTATGTGAGTGATGCATACTTCATATTGTTGTTATCTTTGTGTGAGTGATGCACTAGAGCAAGTTATCTATTCCGTTGTATGAATAAAACACTTGAGTAATTATTACATTCATTATTTTTGTGGGAGATATACTTTTGATACTCATTGTGTTTACTGGATCGAGTATGATCATTATAATTGCACTCATGTAATTTATGCATATTTCACCTTTTGTGCGAGCAATACACTTGTGCGAGAGAGGCACTTACCATTTTTATTGTATGAAAAATTGAATGACTAATGCTCATTGTATGCAAGGTATATTCTATATTTGTACAAGTAAGGCAATACAAGTAAATTGTGTATTCATACTCGGTGTGAGTTAGGCACCAAGGGATCATGTATTCTTGTTTGTTAATTATTCATTCTATGTGCACTTGAGCGTGTTATGTACTATTATATCATCTGATCCTTAATATATGCAATTTGATTATTCCTGTTGAATGTGTTGTGTTTGATAAGCTTTAAGCTTACCTTCTGGGACAAGATTTCGAATGTGGGCTAACAGAGAAGGTGATCTTCTTTTTCAAGATCAACCAAATTTTATATTTATGCTTTGGCCAAAGCGAGTTGTACCATTGAAATAGATGGATAATGAATGCCTAGAACTTTTATATGTTTCTCTACCACATCCTAAATGCAAGAAATATGTTCATTCTAGTATGAAGAGCATATAAGGCATCAAGCATGCATCGATAGTTTCCCTCATGCCCTTGTTATTGGTTTCTAGGTGCCTCATGCAGGATCGAGTGTTCTTCGAGTTAGGAAGAATCCCGAGGAAGTGTTGAGCTTCATGGTTGGGTGGAAAAAGAACCTCAACAATGCTCTTGACCTTCAACTTGCGGGGGACCACTGAGTTATGGCAGCTGGAGGTTGATTAAATATTTTCTTTCCTTTATGTTATTCAGAAGATGGATATGTATCATTGTATAGCTCGTTTAGTCAATTGTTGTAATTGCACTTCTCTTTGATGCACTCTTGTTGCATTTGTAAAACAGTAAAGGATTATGCATATTATACATTTATGGAAATATTTGTTAGTAGAAAGTTTTTTTTTTTCATTTATAGATTGAGAGTTACTTTTTGTTGTGAAAATTTGTAAGTGATTGAATCTGTATTTAACTCTTGATGATCTTCTTGACATCTGATATTTTGAGTTGCTATGGTAATCAACTTGAACCTTTTGTTTTAGTAAGTGATCTTCTTATCTTCAATGTTTCTAATCATGTTGATGATCTTTTGTAACTTGTTGATTTACTTATCTTTTATGTTGTTGACTAGGAGGAAGACCTTGTTGTAATTGTTTGACATTTTTAGATTGTTGAGACTTTTCTTTTGTTTGTATTTTAATTCGCTAATGATGATAACAAGTAGTATGGGATGCTTGTTTATCATCATAGAGGCAATTATTCTAACATCTCATTCAAGTAGGTATGTTGACAAAATGAACATAATTGTTTTCTATCTATCGGTAAATATCTTGGAGTATGAAAAAGAATTGAATAAGATATAGAAGATTGCACAAAAGAAATGGATTAGTTGGCATACTTTTATTAGAGTAAATTTGATGAAGCCATGACGTGCTAATGAGGTGTATAAGCGTGTGAATGCTATCCATAGGAATTTTTGTTGTTATGAATAGATAGGTGCTTGAAGTAAACGATTTCTTGTCAGGTGGATTGATTGCAACATTAAGGTAGAATAGAGTAAACAGGTATGAAATTTTTATCTTTAGTTAAGTCGATCATTGAGACGATGATTCTTTAAGGGGGGAAGCATATCACGATCCCTATTTTAAATAAGTAATTTATAATTCAATAATACTATTTTGATGCATTTAGTATTTAATTTAGTTGAATGATTATATTGTTTGTACTTTGAATGATTAATTAAATTAATTAGCAATGAAATAAAAGTATAATGAAACAACATAATTAAATATAATTTAATTATAGATTTTATTTTTGCAAATACATGATAATACTTTGTTATTTAGAATAACTATTTTTTTATTCCCCATTCGAATGAAATTTCTTTATTATTTATTTGGAATAAATATTTGATTCCTAATTAAATAATAATATTTCTTTATTGCTTATTAAGGATAAATATCTCCTTTGTTATTTAGAAATGGTATTTTCTAAGTATTTAGTTTGCAACTAAAGTAGAATTTCTTTATTATTATTTATGAAAGATAAATATCATGCATGAAAATACATTTTATTATTGATTTTAAAGATTAGGTTAAAGGAAAAAAAAAGGAAATCTTTAAAAGAAGGGAAAGGATAACGAAAAGACAACAAATATTTTCATAAAACTTTCTTGAGTTGCTCTGCAAAGAAAAATAACTGAAAAATGGATGCCGAGGGTTTTTTGAAGCATGGTAATCTAAAAATGGTGAATAGAAGAGGAGAAAATAATACTGGGGCAAGGAAGAAAATCTACAGAAGGAGATTTCGAGCAAGCAAGGACGAAAAAGAGAGGAACCAAAATGAGGAAATTCAATCAGAAGACATTTTCTAGGTTTTTGAATCCTGTTTCCAATGTATTTTAGTTTCAAATGCGAAAATTGATGATTGTTTGTGGAAAGAATTACGTCTTTCTTGAAACCTTTTTTAATATCGAGTGCAAATTTGTGAATTAGTGCTTAAGGTTTCATTTGTTGTGTGGAATTCAGCATTGTGGTTGTTCAAATATGTTTTCTTTATATTCCTTTTATTGTTGTGTGAAATTCAGCATTGTGGCTATTCAAATATGTTTTCTTCCTATTCTTTTTATATAAATTATATATATATATATATATATATATATATATATATATATATATATATATATATATATTGATATAAATACATATTTATATATATTTGTATTTTTTTTCTGCTGTAGAATCTGGAACTGAATTCCGTTATGCTGATGTTGGAAAATTTAATGATAAATTGCAACTATAGTTGCGTATATATTTATATGGATCTTGCTGGGAATTAAATGGTTGTGTATATTACTTTACTTTAAATGTGATTTCCTAAATAGGTATATATAGTTCCATAAAATATGACAGAATGTAAGTTACTTCTTATGCATATTTTGTTGTTTACAAATCATACTGATATTAGAAAATTTAATCATAAATTGAAAATATAGTTGTGTATATATTTATATGGATCTTGTTGGGAATTAAATGGCTTTAGCTGTGTATATTACTTTGTTGTAAATGTGATTTTCTGAATAGGTCTATATATATACACCCACATATTCATCTATATATAATAATGTAAGTTACTTCAATTGAAACTGTAAGTTTTGTAAATCTATTTTAATATATAAAAAAATAAACTCAAATACATTATGAGTGAAAGTAAGTTTAAATTTCGAAAGGAATCAATATCAAAATTGGTTTAAATTGACATATTTTAGTATTAGTTAGTGTAATCCCTTAAATGTTTATCCTATTCTAAAGATGCAAATCTAACTAATATGCAATAATGGAAGAGCACTAAGGTACACCTCAAGATTAGCCTAAAGAAATGACAATGCAAAGAAATAAGATAAAAAAAAGAAAGACTAGTGATTATACCTTCTTTGCTGCAAATTTCTTGGTTGGCCTTTAATGTTGGAAAGCTTGTGTGCTCCTTGGATGGCTATTGAAATGGTGTATGCAAGATGTGCAATGTGATCAATGCAAGTGCTAATGACTAAGTGGCTTGGCTAAATGGCTAATATAATGTTTGCAAATTGAATGCACAATTTGGTAGCATAAGGGTGCAAAATGGACAAGTCTTCTTAATGAGAGAAGAGAGGGGGGGTATTTATAGAGGGATTTGAATTCTCTAGAGAATTCAACGGTTGAGATTAAACCAACAAGGCCAAGATGGAGGGCTATGGTGAGTTGAGGACTCACAAGCCCTCACATCTTGACATGTGGAATGTGAGATGGCCAAGGATGAGATGATGTGGAAGTGAGGTGGAAGAAAGGTACATGATGTGGAGGAAGGACAAGTACCTTGGAAAAGGGATGATGTGACCTCTCAATGATCACATAGGGAAGAGGAGAATCTTGGGTGAATAAAAGTGAATTAAAAATTCACATGATTGGAAGAATCTAGTGGATAAGACAAGGTTCCCAAAAAGGTGGGAACTTGCCACATGTGAGTGATGTGACAAGTCAAATATTCTAGGAGATTTTGACACATGTGATGTGACAAGTCAAAGGTTCTAGAATTTTTCATGGGGAAGAGAAGATTCCTTGGAAGAATAAAAGTGAATTAAAAATTCATATGGGGAAGAGAGGAGCCTTGGATGAATAAAAAAGAATTAAAAATTCCTTGGGGGATGGGGAGAGTTGACCAAGGTACTGATTAGGCTTAACTAATTAATAATTAGAAGATTATTAGTGGTTAAGGAAGATTAAAGGTCAACTTGCAAAATTTGGAGGATGTGACAAATCCTAATCAAAGATTAGGCATGTGCACATCTCTAATGAAGAAATTAAGAGGTTGATTAAGATTAAGAAAAATGATGTGACATGTGAGGAATTAAATAAATGTCATATTTATTTAATTAATTTGATGAAAGGGAGAATAAAGGGTAAGGTATTTAATTATTAAATAAATCTTTTAGGGATTAGAAGAACTTTAGAGGTATTAATTAAATAATAGTGATATTACTTAATTAATACAGATAAGGAGATATTTAGACGAAAAATGGGTAAATTTGGACAAATGAAGTGTCCAAATTTAGGTGTCTATAGTTAGATTTACTTTTGAATATTTGTATAGATATGTAAATGAATAAGTGTACATATAAATATATAAATATATTTGTTGTTGATTGAAAGATCTTTGTTCAAGTATACAAAATCTATTTTCTCTTTAGAATGCATCAATTAAATTACCAATGAAGTATTGAACACTTTATTAGCAATAGAAAAATACTCTATGTATATGATAGGGATTGACTAAATCATATCAATGTGAAATGCAAAACTAGATGTAGTATTTCTTGCTTGTGAATGATTTTCTAATGAAATCAGATAGCGAACTTGGAAATGTAAGTATTTTCCAAAAAAATAAATATTTAACAAAGTAAAAAAATCAAATCAAGTTATTATATTTAATTACTTAATAACATTTAATATAGTCTATTGAAGAAAACTATTCTAAGTATGAGATTCATATAAGAGGACAAAATTTAAGATTTGAATAGGAAATTTGAGATATTGTATAACACTTGATCAATATATAAGAATTCCCTCATTTAGTTGAACTTGATTTTTATTTGAATAAGAATGTATACTCATATATATTCATTAGCTTATATATGTATTCTCATACATACATGAGATATACCTTCTTAACTCTTTTATACTATTATTCTCTTATTGTTGGAATTACTATTAATCAATGAGTTAGAAGTAAGCATTCTTGTTATAGTTGCATAGACATGTGTGCATACTTGCAAGCTTAAGATTACTTTCATGAAGCTTTATGAGATTGGCTTATGGATTTCAGTGTACTTATGTGATATTTGAGAGGTCATTGGAAGTAGAATGATCTTATTTGCAAATACTTGGGAGAAATTCATGATAGTGTTTGCATTACCTAAATTTTATATGTAAGGATAATACATCGGTAAATTTGAAAATGTTGTTTGTAGACTTATGTGATTAGTATAAGAACTTCCATATGCTCCTTAATATGCGTGATATTCATGATATCCAGAAATATGTAATGAATGGCCATGTCAACAAGACAGTATGACCATTACATGTGAGACATCTTGTAACTATTGAGATTATGTAGCCAGTAAGGCTCTGCCAGTGAGGCACTTTTATGAGTGGTTTTTCATCCCTATGAGGGTTTTCCACTCATGAAAATTCTTGTGTTATGGTTTTATTGTGGTTGCATTTATGATCTTGTTATTTCCTTAATTGCATTACAATATTTAAATTTAAACGTATTGTTGAGATGATAATTCATGTGTAAGCCTACATGGCTAAAACTAATGAAGGTACAACCTTGTTTTGATATAATTAGATTCATTGATGTATGCTATTCCGTTTGAATTTAGTGATGAAAGTAATTTAATTATTCCTCTTATTCCACACTTTTTTATAATAATTTTGTTCTATTAAATTATTGTGGCAATTATGGGTTATAATTAGTAAGTGAAATTATCAGACCTTATAGTTGATCTGGTAGTTTGTTGATGAAATAATTGACATTGTCTTCTCTTTTCATTGTCAAGACTCTATCTTGAAACATTATCTTGCTTGAAGGAATTAATATCCAATGATAATTTAAATTTTAAATATTATATTTTAAAAGTATAAAATATTGAATTTAAATTGTAATATAATAAACCTTTCTTAGCATGCATATAATAATAATATTAATAAAGCTAATAAAATTGAAGATTAAAATAAAATAACACAAAGTTTACCAATTGTCACTCTAGAAAAAAAAAACTTAAATGTGAATGTAGACCATTTTTTAATGGAATGAGACAAACTATGCCATCTTTTATAAAGGTAATGAACAACATAACTCCAACTTTTAAACTTGAACCACTTGAAAGTGACATACATATTTTAAAATTATAATGATATAAATAAAAATTTTACCTTAATTTTTGTTTGAATTTTTTTTATAAAATTAACATTATAATTTATTTGCTAGAAAAAAGTTCAAAAAAAGAGTTGATGGTCCTACACTTTTTTATACTAAATTTCATCTTTTTCCATTTAGTTAACTTGTAGAAAACTAATCTATTTGTTTTCTTTAACTTGAATTTTTTTAGTATTTTAAAAGTCATATGTAGTTAAAACATAATAGTTTAAGTGGGCGTCCACTTTATGTCTTAACTATTTTTTGTAAATAAAAATAAGTTATATTATTTTAAAAAGAATTATCTCCTCCATCTTATTTTTTATTTTTTAAATGTATAAAATAAAACTTAGTATACTTTTTTAAAATTTTCAATCAACCCTATGTTTAACTATAATGACCTACTTGTAATGATTTTCAAAACAAAACAAAAAAAAACATTTTTTAAAATTCAAAAGTCTTGGCTTTAAGATCTACTCACGGGTATTTTTAGTTTTTTCTTAAAATGTTTATAATCTAAGAAAAGACGGATCAAATTTAGGGTTATTATTTTGTTGTCAATAAGAAAATTTTGGATATATTATACACCGAGAGATATCATTTTCGAGGCGTGTTTTTTTTTTTTTTAATTTTAAAAAATATGCCTTGAAAATGATATCTCTCGGCATATAATATATAGATTAATATATTAAGATAGATAAGCTAGTAGAATCTACAGTGTTGTATGTAAAATATTACTTTAGCATGTTTTTGAAAAAAATATTTTTATTCTTTGCAAATTTTATATTGAATGAGAAATTTCACATTAAATCAAAAAAATAATCTTCATGCTATATCAATAGAGTTTAATAGAAGAATGATATCAAATAATGTATTCATTACATAAATTTATTGTGCTTCCAAAAATTTGAGTCTTTCTTCCTCAACTCTCTTTTTGGTGAGTTACTTCATTCATAGCGATCATATGAAAATGGTGGTGAGATTCTGAGTCCATCCAAGGATTTAACACATGAAATAGCAACAAATTTCAACACTATACCCTCAAACTTATGACCTAAACCTTGAACATTATCCCTCAACACTATAATTCAGCCCTCAATCCATATCCTCAATTTTTAACCCTACACCCTCAACCTTGAACATTCTCCCTCAACACTATACTTGAACCCTAAACCATACATAAACAACCCTTCAACCTTAATCCATCAATCCAACATTGTAACATCCCGCTATGAACCCCCGAAGGTTAAGAGCCAAAAGGGACAAGATAAATTTTTTTTAACAAGAGGAATAACATACACATAAATTAGTTTCCAATCTGATACACTAACAATAAAACATAGCCAAGTATGACCAAAGGTACCACCCAGAGGAGAGGACTAATCCACCCTCCAGAGAAAATCCAAATGGGAGCAAGAAGGATAGTTCCATAAGTTGCGCCGAAGCTTGCTGCTCCAGAACCCTGTTGCTCCAGAACCTGCTGCTCCAGAACCCTGTTGTTCTGGAGCTCATTGCTCAGGAACCTACTGTTCTGGAGCTCATTGCTCTGGAACCTTGTTGCTACCCACAGGACAACAAACAAAAGGTGTCGGTGCTCCAAAACCTTTGCATCCTACCATAATGAGGAAACACACAGCCATGGATTTGGTCTAAACATGAGGATTAATTGAAAGAAAGGCCATAAGGATTATTGTAGAACAAGCGAGTCCGATACCAACACCGAAACATGTAAACCAAAATAAATTTCACATTTATTCTCATTAAGTTATATGATTTCATATTATCTCAAGAGAGTACAATATACACAAAGGAATGTACATGACTACAATATGATAAAACAAATACATGAGAGAGAGCAACTCCAGTCGGTGCTCCAAAACTTGTACGCCGGTCCCCAATGGCAGTAGCAACGCCTGCCAACCATGTGGCTCAAAAGAGTCCACCCCTCTGTGCTCAGAGATAGTCACAAGGCCCAAGAAAAAGAAATCAAGGGAAGGGTACAGTAAGCACAAAACTCGCATCAGTCACAGAGCAAACACATAATACAATGCATACAACCGATCATCACAACATATAGATGCTTATCCAATAATGTGTCGGGTACTACTCACGACTACTAAGGAACTAGGTACTAGAGTGAAAATTAGATGGAGTGTCATCATGTGTGTTCGAAGGGATGACAACACATGGAATCAAGTACACCTCTCATAGGGACGAGGAGACTCAATCGTGCCCGAATCCACGCCTCATAGACAGATAACTCAATGCCCCGCAGACGGATGGGTCTTTTCGAGTGCATCCTTAGCCTTTACAAGCGATCAAGGCCATGTACGAGGACTCATTATATTATTAGTATGTTACCCCATTATTTTTATTTAGTTCACTAGTTTACGCTAACTCTGCTACTAGTTCCCTTGGTAGCCACTTGCGGGCCTCGGGCCCATAGAGAGCCACTCCATATGACCACTCTATTACCTAGACCTAGGCTGATCTTGTTTAACCAAATGAGGAATCCAAGTAATATGAAATAAAAGGGAAAGCCACAATTTTCTGTCAAAGAAACCATTGAAAACAACCAAGACAATATTGTTGTAAGAAGACTCATTTAACAACTGAAATTTATTATGAAATACAGGCATAAAGATTCAAAGTGCCCGGATTAAAATTCTAAGCTTGACCTAGTTTATATTTTGGCGTTTCAAGTTGGAATCCACCTTCAATTTTGAGTTTAGGACAAAAAAATAAGTGATGTTATGAAAAACGTCATTTGCCAAACTAGGCAAGAAAAATCATCAAAAAATGAAAGTGCCCAGATTTAAAATCTGTTGAAGACCCAGTTGAGATCTTGGCATTTCTACATGAAATCCACCCCTAAAATTTGTTTTTATCAAGAGGGTAATGAATATCAAATAAAAAAACACATTTTAATAAATTGGCAAGAAAATCATCAAAAAATAAAAGTGCCCAGATTTCAAATCTGCCTAAGACACAATTCAGATCTTGGCATTTCTACATGAAATCCACCCCTAAAATTTGTTTTTTTAACAAGAGGGTAATGATCAACAAATAGAAATTAAAATAACCGTCATTCAAACCCCAAGCAATATAAAAATGAAATAGAGGAATTCCTCCAATTTTCATAAAATAAAATAACCCAAATTAGAAAAATACCAGCGATATAAGAAACATGAGTGAATGCCCAAATTACCAGCCACATAAGATTGAAGAGTAACAGAAAAATACCTCAATTTGCTCCAAAACATAAATGGAGGAGAGCTAAATGAATAAGACACGACCAAAATCCAAAACTAGACAACAAGTAAGAAATAGCACGCTAATTTCAACAATCTACTAACCACAAATTTCTCCTCAAAAAAACTTTCACAATCCCCCCCCACTCAGTCGCCCAAATCATGGGGTTTCCTGCTCCATGCAAAACAAAAAAAAATCTTTTGTCCAAAATCATAATCACCCCCAAAACAAAACTTCCTTTTCTTTTTATATTTTCCCAAAACCATAGAAAATGGAAAATAAAGCATTAGATAAAACTAGCTATTAAAGTTTCCCCAAAAGAAACAATTAATTAAGGTCACTAAATATGCAAAATTAAAATTGCAAAAGGCTTCCCCCAAAAAGATTAATAAATCATTTAAATAAAATATTTTAAAACCTCAAGAAAATAACAATTCAAATCCCCATCAATTAACCACCATAAAATATCATATTAAAAAAAACACGCAAAGATGCCAATGAAACCACATCACAACACCGTCAATCCAAATTAAATATATATATAATCACAAAATATTAAAGAAAAACCAAGACCAAATACCTCAATGAGACATACAAGAAACTTTTGGTAGAAGGGTGCTCTAGATGTTACTGTTAGGTAATCGGATGGAAGAAAATAACACGGAAACACTGTCCTAACAGGGTACAATGGGCTAGGGTAGGGGACATTTGGCCTGTGACTACCTCCAATAACCACAATCGGGGAATGAAAGTACACTCAAGCCTATGAATCTAGGCAGAGTTGATACTCAGTACCTTCATTACTCCAATTCAAATGTTAAAGTACATGTGCATAAATCATATATCATATATCTAAAGCAACATCAATCATAAGGAAAAAGGGTCATGATATCATAAGCCTCTCAGTTACGAGTGTTATGACATCATCATTTTCCTATCCATAACTATAAATAAGAAAAGACAACAATATATAAAAATATTAGCATGTAATCCAACATAATAACTAACCATGTAAACATGAAATCCAACATAAACAATAATCATGTCAACCACATAACAACATATAAACATATAAGCATGTAATCCAGCATAATAGTCACAAAATTACACCTCTTGGGTGTCAATAAAAAATAATTAAGGGACGAATAGTGCAAATAAAAAATATACAGTTATTAGAATCCATCAAGGAAGAACAACAATAAAACACCAACATGGGGGTTGTTACATCCTACCCCCTAGAACTAGGCTTACTCCTAGAAGCCTGCAAAAAGATATGGATAACGATCTCTCATCCTCGCCGCATCTTCCCAAGATGTTGAGGACTCACCATCAGGATCCCACTAGATCCTTACCTGCTCTATGTCCCGACCCTTGAGTGTCAACCTTTGACGTTGAAGGATGCATATGGGCTCCAAGGAAAGTTTTCTGTCCACCTCGACCTGCAAGGCAGTCCAATCGAGAACATGGGTCACATTGGGAATATACTGTCTGAGAATAGAAACATGGAAAACAGTGTGAATACGCGATAAACTCAGTGGCAATGCAAGATGATAGACGATTGGACCAATCCTCTCAAGGATCTCAAAAGGTCCAACAAAATGAGGTGCCAACTTCAAGCCTTTCCCATAATGGATGGGGCTCTTCCGTGGATGAACTCTTAGAAACACACGATCCCCCACCGAGAAGTGGCGGTACAACCTATGGGCATCGACATACTTTCTCTGTCGATCCTGAGTTGTAGCCAACTGCTCTTTGATCCGCACTACCTATCGCTCCATATCTTGAAGCATCTCTAGACCCAAAAGAACTCGGTCCTCTAAGCGATCCCAACTCAATGGAGTCTAACGTGGCCTACCGTACAAGGCCTGAAAGGGAGACATACCAAGAGAATTGTGGTACCCATTATTACAAGCAAACTCAACCAAGTACAAGTAGTCCTCCCAACGAGACTACTGATCCATAACGTACATCCAAAGCATATCCTCTAAAACTTGATTAACCTGCTTCATCTATCTCTCAATCTCGGGATGGTATGCAGAATTGAAATTAAGCTGAGCTCCCAAAGTAAGCTAAAGAGAAGTCCACAAGGCTGAAGTGAACACTAGATCATGATCAGAAATGATCCTACAAGGAATACCATAGAGACACACAATATCCTTCATAAACACTCGAGCAACAGATGTTGTAGTGTACGAAGATCTCATGGGTGAGAAGTGTGCCACCTTGGACAATTTGTCCACTATAACCATAATAGCATCATGACGACACAAAGACATAGGTAACCCCACTATAAAATCTAGAGATATCGTATTCCACTTCCATCCAGGGATGGAATGAGGCTGCAACAGTCCTTCTGGGTGCTGATGTTTTGCATTCACCCGTTGGAAATCAAGACACAAAGCCACAAAATTGGAAATATCTTGCCGCAAACCTACCCAATGATACAACTGACGAAGATTGGCATGCATCTTCATGACACCCAGATGAGCCGAATAGGGTGCACGATGGGCCTCTAACAAAACCAGGGAACAAAGATCACCAGAATCTAGAACATAAATGCAACCAAGATGCCGCAAAATTCCATCAAGCTCAAGAGAGAAACTTGCAAACCTTCCCTCGAGGACTCTCTGAGACTCAATTTTTGCTTTCACCTCCTGATACCAAGTATCACTAGGGAGTGTCTCCAAAATACGGCTTCGAAAATCCACTCCAAGGGACAAAACTGAGATCTCATGTCTCCTCCTGCTCAAGGCATCCGCAACCACATTGTCCTTGCCTTGGATATAGCAAACCTCAAAGTCACACTCACAAAGGAACTCCATCCAACGACGTTGCCGAGCATTCAGATTAGGCTGAGTGAAGATATACTGCAAACTACGATGATCACTATGCAACTCAAATCGATTTCCCAAGAGGAAATGTCTCCAACGCACGAGTGCATGGACGACAAACACTAACTCCAAATTATGGGTGGGGTGGTTCAGCTCATGGTCCTTGAGCTTACGAGACTCAAATGCAATCACTCGACCCTCCTGCATAAGAACTACCCCCACACCCTCCAATGAGGCATCGGTGCACATTGCAAAATCTCCTATAGGATCTGGCACTATTAGAATAGGTGCACTAGTCAACTACTCCTTAAGAGCCTAGAAAGATGACTCACAATGATCTAACCACACAAACTCCTTCCGTTTTCTCTGAAGAGAAGTGATGGGATGGGCTACTCGAGAGAAATCTTTCACAAATCAATGATAGTAACCCGCCAATCCCATGAAACTGTGAACCTCAACCACATTCGTTGGTGTTGGCCAATCCATAATGGCCTGAATCTTAGAAGGATCCATTGAGATACCCTCTCTTGAGATGATATGGCCCAAGTATCTCACCTCAGTCTGGAAGAACTCACACTTGGCCAAATTTTTGAACAATTGATCATCTCGCAAGCACTGCAACACTTGTCGCAAATGGAATTCATGCTCCTCCATAGTCCTCAAATAAATCAAAATATCATAAAGGAACATGAGAACAATTCGATCAAGATAGGTGTGAAACACCCCATTCATCAAACTCATGAAAACTGATGGAGCATTGGTCAACCCAAAAGGGACAACCATGAATTCATAATGCCCATAGCATGTACGAAATGTCGTCCGATGAATGTATGCCTCATGAATGCGAAGTTGATGGTATCCTGACTTCAGATCTATCTTGGAGAACACCTTGGCTCCCCTCATTTGATCAAACAAATCATCTATTCGAGGCAACAGGTAATGATTCTTCACCATCACTTTGTTCAACTGGTGATAATCAATGCACAAGCGAAGAGATCCATCCTTCTTCTTCACGAAGATAAAAGGTGCTACCCAAGGGGATACACTAGGATGAATGAAACCCTTCTCCAGTAACTCCTCTAAGTGCAACCGCAATTCACTCAACTCTTGAGTAATTATATGATACGGTGCCCGAGAGATAGGCTCTGCTCCAGGGATGAGATCAATACGGAAGTCTATGTCGTGCTTAGGCGACATACCTGAAAAACCACTCAAAAATACATCCAAAAACTCCTGAAGAAGAGGATGGTCATCAAGAGATACCTCCTGAATCCCACCCTCAACAAGATCACTAACTGAAATAGCGAACATCTGACAACCTTGCTGCATGGCACGCTTCAGATGCATTGCTGAAATCACACAAAGAGAAATGGGTCTCTAGACCCCAACTAACTCAAAACGCTCTCCAACATCGTCTACACACTGGACCGAATTACACTGGCAATCTATACTGGCTTGGTGTGCCTCCAACCAGTCCATGCCTAAGACAATCCCATAGGACCCCAAAGGAAACACACAGAGATCCACTATGGTAGTGAAGGTGCCCAAATCCAACACACACCCACGAACCAAGGAATCTACAACCACCTTGGCCCCAGTAGCTAACTCAACTTTCCAACCAACATCTTTTCTTTCTACCACGAGTCCACAACGCTCTACAAGAGAAGGAGAAATAAAAGAATTTGAAGCTCTTGAATCAAACAAAATACATGTGGTAATCCCACATAACGAACCTGAATAGTTGAACACAGTGCCCTAGTGCTTAGCCTGATGGTTATCCACCATCGACAAAACTCTATGAGATCTGCCAGCATCACCTACTGTAGGCTCTAAAGTAGCCTGTCTCTGACTACCTCCAACCATTGATCTTTGAGGACACTGAATGACTATATGACCATGCTGCCCACAAGCAAAACAACCACCCCTTCCAACACCTCGGCCAAAAAATAGTGCAGTGTTTGCTGGGGTCCACCACCCCCAGAACTTTGTTGTGCACTCTGAGAACTCTTTACTAGAGCACTCTGCTGCCTACTCTGAGAACGATGGCATAGATGATCTCTAGAAAAAAGAGTGCCAGGGCTCTTCCCACTCTGTTGAGATAGAACAGACCTATGCCTCTACCGCTGACCATGTCTAGAAGGTGCAGATTGAAATCTAGACGGTCCAGCTCCTTGAGATTGTGTACCCCGAGCAACTAATCCTAAAGGAGGGGCACTACCAACCTGAACCCCTGCCTGACCACCAAAGCCTCTAGCCAAATTCTCCTCTATCAATCTCGCCTTCTCCATGGTGGTCTCTAAGGTCTTTGGCTCAAACACGCAGACACCACCACTGATACGAGCATTCAAGCCCCTTATGAAATGTTGCACCAACATCATCTCATCATTAGAAATGTTGGCATACTACTTAAGATCAAAGAAGCGGTGCTCATATTGATCTACCATCATAGTCAACTGATGAAGCTCATGGAACTCATCAATGCATTTTTGTTGGTAGTAGTCTGAAAGAAATAGTGCACGAAACCTCTCTAAGAGTAGTCCCCAAGAAATGGAAGTAATGTCTAGGTGAAGCTTTTGCTCCTCAACTCTCCACCATGTAGACACAAAGCCCTTGAGATGCATGATGGCACATCAAGCTCTAGTATTGCTACTATAGGGATGCATAGTAAAGAATCGATCGAGATCGATCAACCAAGTCTCTGCCTCGGTACCAGTACCAGACCCATTAAAAGTAGGGGGATGGGCTCTAAGGAGATCCCTCATGTGTCCTACAGCAATAATGTCTCCATCCACCCTATCCCTCTCAACATCAACTCTTGAATGACTTGGACTACGGGAACGCTCACGCTCAACTCTAACATTCTGACCAATCTACCGAGAAGGGTGTGACTCTTCCTCACGAGATTCCTCCTGATGAGGTCCTAATCGATCTATAATCTGTTGTAGAAGAGCTACAACCTGAGCACCCTTAAGCCCTTCGACTTGATTCTCAGCACGTTGTTCCTCCTGATTCTCACCCTGATTACCCTGATTGGCATTATGTCGGGTGCTACAACAAAGAATAGTGGCTCTACCTCTAACTCTACCTCTAGCTCTACCCCTAGGAGGCATCCTATAGAAAACAAGGAACACATTAGAATAGATCATCACAAGGATGACCCATTCACCATACTACAACATGGAAGCATAACCACAAGATTATAAAGCAATATAACAAGCTCACGCCACACACACCAAACACAACATAACATAGAAGGCTCAAGTACGCCAAAGCTCCCAATGTGTGAACATGGGCTCTGATACTAGACGTAACATCCCGCTACGAACCCCCAGAGGTTAAGAGCCAAAAGGGACAAGATAAATTTTTTTTAACAAGAGGAATAACATACACATAAATTAGTTGCCAATTTGATACACTGACAAGAAAACATGGCCAAGTATGACTGAAGGTACCACCTAGAGGAGAGGACTAATCGACCCTCCAGAGAAAATCCGAATGGGAGCAAGCAGGATAGTTCCAGAAGTTGCGCCAGAGCTTGGTGCTCTGGAACCTGCTACTTTGGAACCCTGTTGTTCTAGAGCTCACTACTCTGGAACCTAATGTTCCGAAGCTCACTGCTCTGGAACCTTGTTTCTACCCACATGACAACAAACAAAAGGCATCGGTGCTTTGAAACCTTTGCTGCAACACACAAGACATCAATAGAAGACGTCAGTGCTCCAGAACCTTTGCAGCCTGTCGTAATGAGGAAACACACAGCCATGGATCTGATCTAAACATGAGGATTAATTGAAAGAAAGGCCATAAGGATTATTGTAGAACAAGCGAGTTTGATACCAACACCGGAACCCATAAACCAAAATAAACATCACATTTCTTCTCATTAAGCTATATGATTTCATATTATCTCAAGAGAGTACAATATACACAAAGGAATGTACATGAGTACAATATGAAAAAATGAATACATGAGAGAGAGCAACTCCAACTGGTGCTCCAAAACCTGTACGTTGGTCCCCAATGGCGGTGGCAATGCCTCCCAACCTTGTGGCTCAAAAGAGTCCACCTCTTCATGCTCAGAGATAGTCACAAAGCCCAAGCAAAAGAAATCAAGGAAAGGGTAAAGTAAGCACAAAACTCGCATCAGTCACAAAGCAAACACATAATACAATGCATACAACCGATCATCACAACATAGAGATGCTTATCCAATAATGTGTCGGGTACTACTCATGACTACTAAGGAGCTAGGTACTAGAGTAAAAATCAGATGGAGTGTCATCATGCATGCTCGAAGGGATGGCACCACATGGAATCAAGTACACCTCTCATAGGGATGAGGAGATTCAATCATGCCCGAATCCACACCTCGCAGATGGATAACTCAACGCCCCGCAGAGGAATGAGCCTTCTTGAGTGCATCCTTAGCCTTTACAAGTGCTCAAGGCCATGCACAAGGACTCATTATATTATTAGTGTGTTACCCCATTATTTTTATTTAGTTATCACTTGTTTACTCTAACTTTGCTACTAGTTCCCCTGGCAGCCACTTGCGGGCCCCGGGCCCATAGAGAACCACTCCATATGACCACTCTATTACCTAGACCTAGGCTCATCTCATTTAACCAAACGCGGAATCCAAGTAACATGAAATAAAAGGGAAAGCCACAATTTTTTTTCAAAGAAACCATTTAAAACAGCCATGACAATATTGTTGTAAGAAGACTCATTCAACATCTGAAATTTATCATGAAATAGAGGCATACAAATTAAACATAAAAATTCAATGTGCCTGGATTAAAATTCTAAGCTTGAACTAGTTCATATTTTGGCGTTTCAAGTTGGAATCCACCTTCAATTTTGAGTTTAGGACAAAAAATGAAGTGTTGGTCTAAAAAACGTCATTTGCCAAACTAGGCAACAAAAATCAACAAAAAATGAAAGTGCCCAGATTTCAAATCCATCAAAGACCCAGTTGATATCTTGGCATTTCTACATGAAATAGACCCCTAAAATTTGTTTTTATCAAGAGGGTAATGAGAAACAAATAAAAAAACATGTTTTAAAAAAATTGGCAAGAAAATCATCAAAAAATAAAAGTGCCCAGATTTCAAATCTGCCCAAGACCCAATTCAGATCTTGGCATTTCTACATGAAATCTACCCCTAAAATTCATTTTTTTAACAAGAGGGTAATGAGAAGCAAATATAATTTAATACAACCTTCATTCAAACCCCAAGCAATACAAAAATGAAATAGAGGAATTCCTCCAATTTCCATAAAATAAAATAACCAAGATCATAAAATAACCAGTCATACAAGAAACATGAGTGAATGCCCAAATTACCAGCCACATAAGATTGAAGAGTAACAAAAAAATACCTCAATTTGCTCCAAAACAGAAATGGAGGAGAACTAAATGAAGAAGACACGACCAAACTCCAAAACTAGACAACAAGTAAGAAATGGTGTGCTGATTCAACAATCTACTACCCACAAATTTCTCCTCAAAAAAACTTTCACAATCTCCCTCCCACTCAGTCGCCCAAATTATGGGGTTTCCTTCTCCATGCAAAACAACAAATTTTCTTTTGTCCAAAATCATAATCATCCCCAAAACAAAACTTCATTTTCCTTTTATATTTTCCCAAAACCATAGAAAATGGAAAATAAAGCATTAGATAAAACTAGCTATTAAAGTTCCCCCAAAAGAAACAATTAATTAAGGTTACTAAATATGCAAAATTAAAATTGCACAAGGCTTACCCCAAAAAGATTAATAAATCATTTAAATAAAATATTTAAAACCTCAAGAAAATAACAATTCAAATCCCCATCAATTAACCACCATAAAATACCATATTAAAAAAAACACGTGAAGATTCCAATGGAACCACATCACACCACCGTCAATCCAAATTAAATATATATATAATCACAAAATATTAAAGAAAAACCAAGACCAAATACCTCAATGAGACATACAAGAAAAATCACTTTTGGTAGAAGGGTGCTCCGGACGTTACTGTTAGGTAACCGGATGGAAGACAACAACATGAAACACTTCCCTAATAGGGTACAATGGGCTAGGGTAGGGGACATTTGGCCTGTGACTACCTCCAATAACTGCCATTAGGGAATGCGAGTATGCTCAAGCCTATGAATCTAGGCAGAGTCGATACTCAGTACCTGCATCACTCCAATTCAAACGCTAAAATACATGTGCATAAATCATATATCATATATCTAAAGCAACATCAATCATAAGGAAAAAGGGTCATGATATTATAAGCCTCTCGGTTACGAGTGTTATGACATCATCATTTTCCTGTCCATAATTATACATAAGAAAAGACAATGATATATACAAATATAAGCATGTAATCCAACATAATGACTAACCATCTAAACATGAAATCCAACATAAAGAATAATCATGTCAACCACATAACAACATAACCATCACGAAATTACACCTCTCGGATGTCAATACAAAATTATTAAGGGATGAATAGTGCAAATACAAAATATATAGTTATCGAAATCCATCAAGGAAGGACAACAACAAAACATCAACATGGGGGTTGTTACAAACCCTATACCATAAACCTTAAATTGTACAACTTCAACCCTTAACCCTAATCCCTCAAACATCAACCCTAAACTTAAACCCTAAACCTAAACCCTAAACCCTACAACCTCAACCCTCATCCTTGTACCCTATACACTTAACCTTGAACATTATCCTTCAATTGCAAATGCTTAACCTTCAACCTTATACCCTCTACCTTATAACCTCAATACTCAACCCTAATCGCTGAACCCTTAAACCCTAATATCTACACCCTTAAACCCTCAACCTTTAACCCTTAATCCCTCAACCTTATACCCTCAATCCTATACCCTCAATCCTCAACCCTTATCCATCAACCCTCAAACCTTAAGCCCTTAATCCCTCAACCCTCTACCCTAATCTCTCAACCATCTACCCTAATACCTCAACTCTTAAGCCTTTAATCCCTCAATCCTTAAACCCTTAATCTCTCAACCATTAATCCCTCAACCCTTAAGCCCTTTATCCCCCAACTCTTAAACCTTGAAGCCTTAAACCCTTAATACCTCAACCCTTAAACCTTAATCCCTCAACCCTCTACCCTAATCCCTCAACCCTCAACCTTTAACGCCTTAATCCTTCAACACTCAACCCTATACATTGAATGCTCCCTAAATCCTATACCCTCAACCCTATACTCTTAAACCTTTAATCCTTGGGTATGTGCAAGATCATGATGGGCCAAAAAGTGGCGATATGTAAATGATATGATGGCCCATGTGGTTGATGACCTTTTTTTTACCCAAATTTGATGAAGCGAAAAGGGTTTTTAAAGGAGATTCTCAACTTTTCACCAATATAAATTATGTTTTACTTTGAATTTAATAAATAATTATTATTCATTTTCTATTTGAATTATGACTAAAGTCCTGATTGATAGGCTGATTGAAAAACATCTATAACTTTCAAACGGTATCACATTTTTTGAATCCAAAACATGTGTCACATTCTATGTTTCACATACTATAGGATTAAAAAAAGAAAAATTGAATTTCATGAAGTTTTGACCAAGTTAAGGTGGTCAGACATACACGTTTTTATATTTTTTAAAAGTTGTAATAAAAAAATCATAATTAACTATTTACTTGGAAAACAATTACAAAAAAATATGTATCACATCGCGACATGAGTCCTCTACTTATATCTAAAATATTATAAAAAAATATTATCATTTTTTCGTGGTTAGCGTGGTCAGATAGACACCTACTTCTTATTTTTTCCCTGAAATTTAAGTACTACTACATTGAAATTTCAAATTTTCACCAAATAGATTTTTTATTTTTTTAAATAAACCTAGTAGTTTAGAAACTACATTCAATTTGCTACATATTCTATTCTTACATATTTTTGAAATAATATAGATAATTTATTCAATTTTTTATGTCAAGTTGCCTAACTTTGATTTTCTGAATTTTCATCGCCACTTAAGGGCATTTTTTTCCATGATGATCCTACACATACCCCTCTCAATCCTCAACCTTATAAATTGGACCATAAACCTTAATCCCTCAATATTATACCCTCAACCCTTAAACCCTAATCTCTCAAACCTATACCCTATATCCACAAACTACAACCCTAAACCTTAAACCTTCAACCCCTTAATCCCTCAACCCTCAACCCTATACATTGAACCCTCAACCCTAATCTCTCAATCCTATATCCTCAACCCCTTAATCCACCAACCCTCAACCTTATACATTAGACCCTCAACCCTATACCCCCCAACCCTTAAACCTTTAATCTCACAACCCTTAAACCATTAATTTATCAACCTTCTACCCTAATCCCTCAACCCTCAACCTTAAACCCTCAACCCCTTAATCCCTTATTTTGATTTTTCTCTTTCTGCATTATTCATTTGTTCATGTCATAGTCTCATGTCATTTCAAGCATATTCTCTTTGATGTTCTCTTCGTTGTTCTTCATTTAAAAAATTTAATCTTGGACCAGACATCCTTAACAATTATATAATAAATTAAATAATGAATCTTATTTATTTATAATATATATTATATTATTTAATGTATAAAAAATATATTTAATATATTATTTATACATCTTAATAAAACAATGAGTGGACCTTTTGAAAACTATTCAAAAATAAAATATAAATTTAAAAAGTATTATAAATATGAGAAATGTTAATACACTAATTTCATAAAAAAAATATATCACAAAATTAATACATATTAATTGATAAATCTTATTTATTTATAATTAATAATTAATAATTTAATCTTCTTAATAAAAAGAATGTCCTTAAAAATCAATTCAAAAATAAAATATATGCAAAATCTTTTCTAATAATAATAAAAAAGAAGTAAAAATTTATTTATGATTTATAGATTAGAATAAAAATTAACAAATCATAAAAAGTAAAATGATAAAAATTAAAAATTAAATGCACATAGTTATGCTACAACAATTCATTTTTTTGGTGAATGCATAATTGTTTTTTCCTTTCTTCCTAAAATTTATTAATTGCTCCACAATTCATTTTAGTTTTATTTTTGTGAATCCTTAATTAATTTTTCCTTTCTCTCTCTCTTTATATAAATATTTTTGGGTGGCACGGATTCATTTTTATTTTATTTATGTTTGTCGACTATTTATTGTATCATATACTTTTTCATTGTTATTAATTAATACATGTCGACATTTAATATATTTTAATATGTGATGAGTTATTTTTATTAACACCTCCGTCTAAGAAAAGACAGATCAAATTTAGGGTTATTATTTTGTTGTCAATAAGGAAATTTTGGAGAAAATTATATTAATAAAAATCAACTTGCACAAAACATGTCATAATTTTTATTTTTTTTGTATTTGAAAAATGTGGAGAATATTTAGTTGATATGCTTTAATAAGTAGAATATTTTCATTGAATATCTTTTTAGTTTAATTTGATTTTAATTTGATGTCTCGTTATAATCCACCTAAGGTGTAAATTTGATGGTAAACCTTGCATTAACAAGAAAACTTTTAGTGACAAATATCCATTTAAAATTGCCTTTCAAATATTATATTTTTTTTATTAAATTTATAACCTGTTTTAGGTACTTAAGAGCTAAAATAAAATGCATTGAGCATGGATTTTTGCTCTGTATGACAAACTAGATCCTTCATGAAAGACATTAACTATCACACTTAAACATAAAACCTTCATCTACTCACCATTTTATAAACTATAGATCAACATATATACAAAAAGAACTTGCAAAAAAAACATGGTTAAGGGGAGAAAAATCCATAGCCCCCAATGGTTTACATAAGCTTAAACATCACATTGCAACATTTTTCATTGCCCCACAACATACCTGTAAGTGCCTAAAATTTCATAGGCTAATAGAGGAGTCCAATGATCAATTTGGTAGCCTAGTTCATGACTCATAAGGCATGAATTATTCATAAATACAACACCCTTCTTGTGAATCAAGACAAAATCTATTAAATCCACAAGAGAAATATATCAACCAATTATGAATCAACAATTATTCCCCTATCCATACTAGTACTCCTCTCTATGTGGATTGAGTCACACTCAATTATCCATAAGTCATAAAACATCCAAGCTTCCTCTTGTTCCATGAAGGGACACACAGAAAATTGGTGCTTATCATCCAAGGTATCATCTCTAAGAAAAAGATAGCTCAAAATGATAATATTTTTCCAACCTTTAGTGACTCTAGTATCAATTTGATCTTGTTACATTTTATGTATTAGGCTCTCTAATAATATAAGCATGTGAGTCTTTGATATATTTGTGAGGCATAAAATGGATGGTTTGTGAGTCATATTCCCGAGGCTTATAATCTTGTAGAACGACTTCTACGTGATGATAAAAGGTAAGACATTTTTATGGGTTTTATTATAAAATCTATTTGAATAAATAAATATAAGAATTTTAATGTGTTTTCTTTTTCATTTCAGGCCTAAACTACATGAACTCAAGTGACATCCATTTTTTGGGTTTTAAAAAAACGTATTTGATTTCTTGTAGCTGCAAGGGATCGAGTACAATTGGCAACGTATAGTTCAATGAGGAGTGTCTTGGATACCAAAATACTAGATATTTTTATACTATTGAACCACACATTTTTCATCTAATGTGCATTTCAAAAATAAATAAGGAAATAATACAAGCAAGTTCTAGAGGGAAGAAATATGACCATTATAAGTTAATTGACTTGCACTTATAATTTTTCGAAACTTGGTACATCATTATGATGAGCAACCTGCACATATAAAGGTATGTTATATTCCAAGCAAAATAAAATTAATTTTTTTTAAATATAATTTGATGTAAATTTTAAGAGATAATAATATTTAATAATTTTTTATAGATTCAGTTATTTAATATTTTTAGTATTTTTTAATAACTAACTTTTAATATTTGAATGGTTGGCAGAGTCTATTTGGTGGCAAACTTGATGGAATTCTAAAATATTTTTGTAAAAAGTTTCCAAACTTATTTTTTGAAGTTTTTTATATGGATCTTGCTGGGAATTAAATTAAGTTATTAAAATTAATTACTTAATAACATTTAAAAAACTTCAAAAAATAAAATGGCTCTTGTTGGGAATTAAATGGTTGTGTATATTACTTTACTTTAAATGCGATTTATTTTATATGGATCTTTTGAGGAGTGTCTTGGATACCAAAATACTAGATGATTTTTATACTATTGAACCACACATTTTTCATCTAATGTGGATTTCAAAAATAAATACGGAAATAATACAAGCAAGTTCTAGAGGGAAGAAATATAAGCATGCAAGTCTTTGATATCTTTGTGAGGCATAAAATGGATGGTTTGTGAGTCATATTTCCGAGGCTTATAACCTTGTAGAACGACTTCTACGTGATGATGAAAGGTAAGACATTTGTATGGGTTTTATTATAAAACCTATTTGAATAAATAAATATAAGAATTTTAATGTGTTTTTTTTTTCATTTCAAGCCTAAACTACATGAACTCAAGCGACATCCATTTTTTGGGTTTTAGAAAAACGTATTCAATTTCTTGCAGCTACAAGTGATTGAGTACAATTGGCGAAGTATAGTTCAATGAGGAGTGTCTTGGATACCAAAATAATAGATGATTTTTATACTATTGAACCACACATTTTTCATCTAATGTGGATTTCAAAAATAAATAAGGAAATAATACAAGCAAGTTGTAAAGGTAAGAAATATGACAATTATAAGTTAATTGACTTGCTTAGACTTTTTCAAAACTTGTTACATCATTATGATGATCAAACCTGCGCATATAAAGGTATATTATATTCCAAGCGAAATAAAATTAATTAAATATAATTTGATGTAATTTTTAAGAGATAATAATATTTAATATTTTTTTATAGATTTTGTTATTTAATATTTTTAGTATTTTTTAAGAACTAACTTTTAATATTTGAATGCTGACAGAGTCTATTTGGTGGCAGACGTGATGGAATTCTAAAATATTTTTGTAACAAATTTCCAAACTTCAAAAACTTCAAAAAATAAAATGGCTCTGGCTGGGAATTAAATGACTCTGTATATTACTTTACTTTAAATGTGATTTACTTTATATGGATCTTTTGAGGAGTGTCTTGGATACCAAAATACTAGATGATTTTTATACTATTGAACCATGGATTTTTCATCTAATGTGGATTTCAAAAATAAATAAGGAAATAATACAAGCAAGTTCTACAGGGAAGAAAAATAAGCATGCGAGTCTTTGATATCTTTGTGAGGCATAAAATGGATGGTTTGTGAGTCATATTCTCGGAGCTTATAACCTTGTAGAACAAATTCTACATGATTATGAAAGGTAAGACATTTTTATGGGTTTTATTATAAAAATTATTTGAATAAATAAATATAAGAATTTTAATGTGTTTTTTTTTTTCATTTCAAGCCTAAACTACATGAACTCAAGCGACATCATTTCAGGCCTAAACTACATTAACTCAAGCGACATCCTTTTTTTGAGTTTTAGAAAAACATATTCAATTTCTTCTAGCTGCAAGTGATCGAGTACAATTAGCGAAGTATAGTTCAATGAGGAGTGTCTTGGATACCAAAATACTAGATGATTTTTATACTATTGAACCACACATTTTTCATCTAATGTGGATTTCAAAAATAAATAAGTAATAATACAAGCAAGTTCTAGAGGGAAGAAATATGACCATTATAAGTTAATTGAGGAGTGTCTTGGATAACAAAATACTAGATGATTTTTATACTATTGAACCACACATTTTTCATCTAATGTGGATTTCAAAAATAAATAAGGAAATAATACAAGCAAATTCTAGAGGGAAGAAATATGACTATTATAAGTTAATTGACTTGTTTAGACTATTTCAAAACTTGGTACATCATTATGATGAGCAACCCGCACATATAAAGGTATGTTATATTCCAAAGGAAATAATTTTTATTTTTTTAAAATATAATTTGATGTAATTTTTAAGAGATAATAATATTTAATATTTTTTTATAGATTTAGTTATTTAATATTTTTAGTATTTTTCAATAACTAACTTTCAATACTTGAATGGCTGATAGAGTCTATTTGGTGGCAGATGTGATGGAATTCTAAAATATTTTTGTTACAAATTTCCAAACTTATTTTTTGAAGTTTTTTATATTGATCTTGCTGGGAATTAAATTAAGTTATTATATTTAATTACTTAATAACATTTAAAAAACTTCAAACAATAAAATGGGTCTTGCTGGGAACTAAATGGGTGCGTATATTACTTACTTTAAATGTGATTTTCTTTTGAGGAGTGTCTTGGATACCAAAATACTAGATGATTTTTATACTATTGAACCATGCATTTTTCATCTAATGTGGATTTCACAAAGAAATAAGGAAATAATACTAGCAAGTTCTAGAGGGAAGAAATATGACCATTATAAATTAATTGACTTATTTTTTGAAGTTTTTTTATATGGATCTTGTTGGGAATTAAATTAAGTTATTATATTTAATTACTTAATAACATTTAAAAACTTAAAAAAAAAAATGCTTTACTTTAAATGCGATTTTCTTTTGAGGAGTGTCTTGGATACCAAAATACTAGATGATTTTTATACTATTGAACCACACATTTTTCATCTAAAATGGATTTCAAAAATAAATAAGGAAATAATACAAGCAAGTTCTAGAGGGAAAAAATATGACCATTATAAGTTAATTGACTTGCTTAGACTTTTTTGAAACTTGGTACATCATTATGATGAGCAACCCGCACATATAAAGGTATGTTATATTCCAAGTGGGACTAGGGACAACACACACCTCCACACAAAGCACAGTAGTCGGAACACTGCAGTCGACAACACCAAGCCCAGAGGAGGACGAAACAAAGCCAGCCAATGGGAGCACCGGAGGAACGCCATCCCCAATGCTAGTAGAAAGGGAGCCCACAATCACCCCAGCCATAGACGCATCGAGCTGTTGCGGAATAGAGCCATCAAGCCGTTGCAGAGAGCCGTTCGCAAGAATCTCCTGTTCCTCCCACCGATGCACATTTTGAAATTACATATAAAGGTATGTTATATTCCAAGCAAAATAAAATTATTATTTTTTAAATATAATTTGATGTAATTTTTAAGAGATAATAATATTTAATATTTTTTATAGATTTAGTTATTTTATATTTTTTAGTATTTTTTAATAACTAACTTTTAATATTTGAATGGCTGATAAAGTCTATTTGGTGGGAGACTTGATGGAATTCTAAAATATTTTTGTAAAAAAATTTCAAACTTATTTTTTGAAATTTTTTAAATGGATTTTGCTGGGAATTAAATTAAGTTATTATATTTAATTACTTAATAACATTTAAAAAACTTCAAAAAATAATCAAAAAATAAAATGGCTCTTGCTGGGAATTAAATGGTTGTGTATATTACTTTACTTTAAATGTGATTTTCTTTTGAGGAGTGCCTTAGATACCAAAATACTAGATGATTTTTATACTATTGAACCACACATTTTTCATCTAATGTGGATTTAACAAATAAATAAGGAAATAATACAAACAAGTTCTAGAGGGAAAAAATATGACCATTATAAGTTAATTGATTTGCTTAGACTTTTTTGAAAATTGGTACATAATTATGATGAGCAACTTGGACATATAAAGGTATGTTATATTCCAAGAAAAATATATATATTTTTTAAATATAATTTGATGTAATTTTTAAGAGATAATAATATTTAATATTTTTTTATAGATTTAGTTATTTAATATTTTTAGTATTTTTTAATAACTAACTTTTAATATTAGAATGGCTGACAGAGTCTATTTGGTGGCAGATGTGATGGAATTCTAAAATATTTTTGTAATAAATTTCTAAACTTATTTTTTGAAGTTTTTTATATGGATCTTGCTGAGAATTAAATTAAGTTATTATATTTAATTACTTAATAATATTTTAAAAACTTCAAAAAATAAAATGGCTCTTGCTTGGAATTAAATGGTTGTGTATATTACTTTACTTTAAATGTGATTTTCTTTTGAGGAGTATCTTGGATACCAAAATACTAGATGATTTTTATACTATTGAACCACACATTTTTCATCTAAAGTGGATTATAAAAATAAATAAGGAAATAATACAAGCAAGTTCTAGACGAAAGAAATATGACCATTATAAGTTAATTGACTTGCTTAGAATTTTTCAAAACTTGGTACATCATTATGATGAGCAACCTGCACATATAAAGTTATGTTATATTCCAAGTGAAATAAAAATAATTTTTTAAAAATATAATTTGATGTAATTTTTAAGAGATAATACTTGTAACGCCCTACCACGCAACCCTAGAGGATGATGCAAACAACTACTTAAACAGGCTAATTTTTTTTTGTTCTTGAGAAAGATCAAACATAAACAAAGTTTTTTGAGTATTTTTCAAACAACAATTAAAATTCTGAGAATATTTTCAAATTGAATATGATTTAATGGAAAATAAAACCTGATTCCACCAAGCTGGATAGGTTGTCAATGGTGCAAAGGATTCCTTCAGATATTTCAGTCCCTCCAACCATTCAGTAGAGTCCCTTCACAATTCCAACCCAAAATCCACCCCACAACCAAAACCTTCATCCTTCTTCTTTTTCCCATTTTCCTAATTTTTCATCCTCTCTAATTTTTTCCAAAAAATCCCAATAATAGACAAAAATGAAAAATATCTCCTCAACCCCAAAGTCAAACTTTTGAAAATATCTCAAAATATCTCTTTTTTTTCAATTTTGCATTTTCTAATTTTCAAAAAAATGAAATTTAAACATTTTTCAAATTTTCCAACTTAATTTCAATTCAAGAATATCTATAATTTCCAAAATGCATAATTAACTTCATTTCAACATAATTAATAAAATAAATCTAATCCAAGATTTAATTATTTTATTAATTACATTAAATTAATCAATAAATAAAATAACATTTTTCGCATTGGAACTAGATTAATTTAATCAATAACCTATATATATATAAAGCCATTTAATTACCTTTTAACTTGCAATTTTAAATAATCGAAGAGAGGGAATAATAATCAAAACAACACAACCTGACAACACCTGACAACATACTAGGACTAGGGTGATGACTTGACATGAGAAACCTAGCTACTATCTACCAATCGAATACCGTTGGATATTGGACATGCTCAAACCTGTGAAACTAGGTGGAGTCGATGTCCTGTACCTATCAACGTGAAAATTAAGTAAACAATAACATATAATATGAACAACATAAAATACACATCGTGAAGAGGAAATTTCAGAATCGCAGGGCGCTCGCAAGCGAGTGATGCGATCCATCCCCTTCACCAATACAATATTACCAACTGACGAATCTATCATCATTAACATGATCAAAAGCATAAACATCATTAATTCAATTATCCACTATGCTAATCCAAAGCATGACATAATAATAACATCAGGATAAAATACCGAGTACCAAGGTCAAAGCACTAACAGAAAATATGGCCTAACCAAACAGAACACTGTTTGATCAAAAGAGCAAAACGGAGGGGTCTTACATCCTCCCCCCTAGGGTCAGGCTTACTCCTAGAAGCCTGCAACTATCCCTAGTGCAAACTCCATACAATCACACATAACCAAGGGTTCCAAACTGAACCACTCCATACCTCAACACAAAAATAATAGTAACCCGTGCCATATACAACTCAGCCAAGTACAATGCCAATCCAACCAAGACAACATGGTGAAGCAACCACCAACCAAGTCTCCAAAACACATAACCAAGGATTATCACACATAATACACGTATGTACCAATACACATCACTCAGAAAGCAACATACCAACCCAAGATAGAAGAAACCATGAACCAAGAACAACTAACCAACTCAAATAAATCCAACAAGACCACAATGACCTATCTCTTACTGTATAAGGTGATCAACCTCCAAGAGATAGTCATCGCAACAAAGGTGAGTAGTGGGTCCTAGTTTCAAGACAACCTCACATACCCCCATCCTCAACGTTTCCTACATCTACTTCCTCGTACACACTCACCAAGTCCATATCATACATCCTTGGAGAGGAATTACAATACAACACATAACCGACAGTGAGAACAACAAAGATAACTAGCTTAGCCACCAAGTTCATAAAGAAGATAAAATTAAAGTTCCATTTCAATAATAAAGAAATAAATACGTGTAATTTCAACACTGAATCAAATTTATAACCACTAGGGTTATAAGAAAATAAGATCACAAGTTGTGGCTAAACCTTCACAATCTAATATAAACAAAGTGTCGGTCCTCACAATCAACCGAAAAGAATCATCAATAACCGAAAGACATTTCACTATACAACCACTGTGTGACTAGTTACTAGCCAACAACGAGGAAGGAGGGTACTACGTCCGAAAAGAATGATAACAACCCTCATGTGATGCGGAATGAACACGCAATCCACATGACCCAGAATGTATCCATGACTCTCAAACAAGATACAATTGCTGGTTTCTTGTATTTACAAGGTTACAACTACATGCATAATCCCATAGGAAGCATCCAATTCATAACCGATGGGATACGTATCAAAACTCCCCAACACAAAACCTTTTATCTGGTTTCTTTCACGCTACTCTTTTCCACAGAATACATCATGCTAAAGTGGAAGCCATGAACACGTGATTACTTAACCATTCCACTAACAATTTGCAGGGACAACATAGTGGGCACGAATGTACCCAGAGAACCCAGTGTTTAAACCTAGGCTCTGATACCATGTGTAACAACCCGCCACACAACCCTAGAGGATGATGCAAACAACTACTTAAATAGGCTAATGTTTTTTTTGTTCTTGAGAAAGATCACATAAACAAAGTTTTTTGAGTATTTTTTAAAACAACAATTAAAATTCTGAGAAGATTTTCAAATTGAATATGATTTAATGGAAAATAAAACCTGATTCCACCAAGCTGGATAGGTTGTCAACGGTGCAAACGATTCCTTTAGAGATTTCAGTCCCTCCAACCATTCAGCAGAGTCCCTTCACAGTTCCAACCCAAAATCCACCCCACAACCAAAACCTTCATCCTTCTTCTTTTTCCCATTTTCCTAATTTTTCATCCTCTCTAATTTTTTCCAAAAAATCCCAATAATAGACAAAAATGAAAAATATCTCCTCAACCCCAAAGTCAAACTTTTGAAAATATCTCAAAATATCCATTTTTTTTCAATTTTGCATTTTCTAATTTTCAAAATAATGAAATTTAAACATTTTTCAAATTTTCCAACTTAATTTCAATTCAAGAGTATCTATAATTTCCAAAATGCATAATTAACTTCATTTCAACATAATTAATTTAATTAATTAATAAAATAAATCTAATCCAAGATTTAATTATTTTATTAATTACATTAAATTAATCAATAAATAAAATAACATTTTTCGCATTGGAACTAAATTAATTTAATCAACAACCTATATATATATATATAAAGCCATTTAATTACCTTTTAACTTGCAATTTTAAATAATCGAAGAGAGGGAATAATAATCGAAGCAACACAACCCGACAACACCTAACGACATACTAGAACTAGGGTGATGACTTGACACAAGAAACCTAGCTACTATCTCCCAATCGAATACCATTGGATATGGACACGCTCAAACCTATGAAACTAGGTGGAGTCGATGTCCTATACTTGTCAACCTGAAAATCAAGTAAACAATAACATATAATATGAACAGCATAAAATACACACCGTGAAGAGGAAATTTTGGAATCACAGGGCGCTCGCAAGCGAGTGATGCGATCCGTCCCCTTCACCAATACAATATTACCAACTGACGAATCTAACATCATTAATATGATCAAAAACATAAACATCATTAATTCAATTATCCACTATGCTAATCCAAAGCATGACATAATAATAACATCAGGATAAAATACCGAGTACCAAGGTCAAAGCACTAATAGAAAATAAGGCCTAACCAAACAGAACACTGTTCGATCAAAAGAGCAAAATGGAGGGGTCTTACAATAATATTTAATATTTTTAGTATTTTTTAATAACTAAATTTTAATATTTGAATGGTTGACAGAGTCTATTTGGTGGGAGACGTGATGAAATTCTAAAATATTTTTGTAACAAATTTCCAAACTTATTTTTTGATGTTTTTTATATGGATTTTGCTAGGAATTAAATTAAGTTATTATATTTAATTACTTAATAACATTTAAAAAACTTCAAAAAATAAAATGGCTCTTGCTGGGAATTAAATGGTTGTGTATATTACTTACTTTAAATGTGATTTCCTAAATATGTATATATAGTTCAATAAAATAGGATAGAATGTAAGTTACTTCTTATGTATATTTTGTTGTTTACAAATCATTCTGATATTAGAAAATCTAATGATAAAATGCAAATATCGTTGTGTATATATTTATATGGATTTATATTTTATTACTTAATAAAATTTTAAAAACTTCAAAAAATAAAATGGCTCTTGCTGGGAATTAAATGGCTGTGTATATTACTTTTACTTTAAATGTGATTTCCTAAATAGGTATATATAGTTCCATAAAATAGGACAAAATGTAAGTTACTTGTTATGTATATTTTGTTGTTTACAAATCATGTTGATATTAGAAAATTTAATGATAAATTGCAAATATCGTTGTGTATATATTTATATGGATCTTGTTGGGAAGTAATGGTTGTAGCTGTGTATATTACTTTGTTGTAAATGTGATTTTCTGAATAGGTATATATATATATATATATATATATATACACCCACATATTCATCTATATATAATAATGTAAGTTACTTCAATTGAAACTATAAGTTTTGTAAATCTATTTTAATATATAAAAAAAAAACTCAAATACATTATGAGTACTTTCCATTTTGTCCTTTTGATTGAATAGTGTTCTGCTCTCTTATGTTGTACTTTCTGTTAGTACCTTGACTATGGTACTCGACTTCTATTTGATCGCTATCTATAAAGCGACGTTAATGTTATATTTTGATGTGATGGTATTTTAATATGATGCTATCTTTATGTTATGTTTTAAATTAACATAAATGGATATTCGAATTAATGATGTTTATGATTTGGATTATATTAATATGTTAGATTTGTCGGTTAGTTGCATTGTATTGGTGAAGGGGACGGTATCACATCACTCGCTTGCGAGCGCCCTATGATTTTGTGATTCCCTCTTCACGGTGTGTTTTAATTATGACATGTTTATGTATGTGGATATACTCTTAGTTCCTAGGTTGACAGGTACAGGACATTGACTCCACCTGGTTTCACAGGTTTGAGCGTGTCTAATGCCCAATGGTATTCGATTGGAAGATAGTAGCTAGGATTTTCGTTCCAAGTCGTCACCCTAGTCATAGTGTGTCATCGGTCCTAGTGTGGTCCAGTTGTTTTATATTGTTCAATTTGCCTTGTGTCAGTTTATTTTGGAAGCTAAAGAAAGGTTAAAGTATATGCTTTTGTAGTTAAGTTGGTGAGTAAATTAATCTAGTTATATGTTTGAAATGTGATTTAATTTATTAATTAATTTAATTTAATTAATAAATAATTTAATCTCATTGTAGATCTATTTTATTAATTAATTAAATTATTTGTGTTCAAATGAATTAGATTATTCACTTTGGAAATGCATATATATCTGGTTTGAAAATGAAAATAAAAGAAAATGGTTAAAAAGTTCAATTTAGTAAATTTTTTATTTCAAAAATTAGAAAAGAGAAGATATTTGCATTTCTGTTTTGGAGAATTGATGAGGGTGGTTGTAGGATTTTTTTAAGAAGAATTTCATTATTATTGAATTTTGCTTCACAAGTTGGTTGTTCATGAGTTTTGGAGAAAATAAAAGGAAAAAGAAGAAGAAATTGTTGAAGTTTGTGGGTTTTTGGAAAAAGCTGAAAGAATCTGTGGAGTTGAAAAGGGAAACAAGGGCACTATCAAGATCTTCTATCATCTTCAAAAAAATCATGTTCATGTCTTTTAAATGTTTGTTTTTGAGTTTTAAATATTATGGTTGAAGATCATGTGGAAAGAGTCTTTGAATTTTGTTGTTTGAATGCAAATGAAGCAAAGATGAAATGTTGTTTTCCAAATTAGCAAGAAAATCCCTCTTCAAAATAAAATGCTTTAAAGGAAATGATGTTTTTGAGTGTAAATGATTGTTTCTTATATATATTTTCTGGTTTCTCAATTTGTTTTGTTAAAAAAAAAACCCAGAAATATTATATATGTATATATATATATTTATACATATATATATATATATATATATATATCAATATATATATATATATATATATATATATATATATACATATTAGATTTTTTTTAATGTTCATGAAGAAGGGATTATGCTGGCCGATTTTTTTGAAATCACCAGGCGGAGGAATTTTCGTAGGGTTTAAAACCCTAATTTTTTTGTTTTAAAAAAAAAATTATAATGAAAAACAAGGGCAAAGTTTGGGGGAGGTCGTTGGGGGCTCACCCCCACTGCGCCCCCCATAAGAGGCGAGTGGAGGGAGCCGTGCCCCAACTCCCTTCACACTGTCGCAACCACCGCTATATGGATGACTGTGTTTAAACACAATCGCTACACACAACCGCCCATAGCAATTAGGGCGCGGCCAGGGGATGCGTGGGTCATCTTTTTTTTTAATTATTATTTTAATATTATATTAATATTTACTATTATATATTTTTTTAATATTAAATATTAATATGTATATATTAATATTTATTATTATAATATATAATATATAATATTAATATAATATAATATATATTATTATTATTATTCATAATATTATAATATTATAATATTAATATAATATAATATATATTAATATTTATAATGTTATAATATTAATATAATATATCTTAAAGTGATATTATGTATTTGAATAAATATTTGTGTATTAAATAATTAAATATGCATATTATTTGATATACTTATATTTGGATGAGTTACTTGGGTAATTTGTTTATATGTTAAATAACCCATTTTGGGGGTATTAAATATCGATTTAAATCAATGGGTTGTGTTAAATGTCAAAGTGTGAATTAAATTATGAAGTTTTGAGTTGAGTTAGCAGTTGAAATTTTAAAGGCATAATTGTAAAGTCAAACATAGAAATTAAATGAATTGTGTTTAGTATCGTAGTTATTCGATGTTTTATTTTGCAATAAACCTTTTTGCAATTTCTAAACATTATGTTCTAAAACATAGAAATATAAATGATTACTCATCCTTAGTGAAAAAATTTAGGGAAATTAAACTTTGGGTTTGAATTTCATCCTTTGATTGAAAGAGACGATATTTAATTCAGATTTTCTTAAGGAAAATATTATTGAATGTTGGCATCATAATGGATTTAGAATATCCAAGGGTAGTTTATTTCATGTGCCTTCAGTGAATATTCCCTATGTGTTCTTGTTTGGGAAATGGGTTCAGTGTCTTTTATATGTAAGTCTTCCAAAAGACCCTAGAGGTTGGGGGTTGTCATTTTGTGATGTCGACTGTTGGTTAACTCTCTTGGGTAGTACATGGGTAGTTATCAGTTATTTACCCGATTTCCATGAATGGGGATGGTTTGTACCTCCTTGGATTAGGAGTGGATTAAGTGAGTTGTGCCTCCTTGTCAGGAGTGACTTTGTCATCTTGTTACCTGCAATGTTTGGAGAGGGTTTGAACTTATGTCGCATCTTGAGAAAGGAGTGGTTGTGTTATCTTGTTTGTTGCACTTTGTACCCTTGGTGATTGGATGGTGTGTGTGTGTTGTCAAGCAGAAGAATGGCTTTCGTTTGGGGCCAGAGCCCGTAAGAGGTAAGATTGGGTAACCTTTGAAATTAGTTAATCAAGTGATAATTAAATCAGTGTACTTAGAGGTTAGGTGGTACTTCAAACTAATCAAGATTAGTTCTAGCTTCACTCATATTCGTAAGTGATTATTTAGATTTGGGGTGAGTGGGAAGGCTTGGAATGGCAATGTTATCTATTTGGTTTTTATGACAGGTATTTGATCCCGCATTAGTAAGTATGAGGGCCGAGGATCGGTAGAGGCCACCAGGATAACCCATTATGGGGGTCGGAGCCTATGAAGATCCGTAGTGGGTAACTCATGATGAATTGTGTGATGACACTCTATCTAGGACAATAGTTGGTACTTGTTTATTGTGGGTATGGTTTCCATAACATACCTGTTGTGACCACAGTTGGTACTTGTTATTATGTGTATGGTTCCCTTAACATACCTGATCTGTTTCATATCTGGAAGCAATGTAACCATGTTAGTGTTGTATGTGTGTTGTACTTATGATGTACTTGTGTTGTACTTGTGTGGTACATGTGACTGGTTGTTTTAGTTTGGTTCAATTATGTTTAGCCTGTGTCTAGAGGTAGATAGTCTTGGCTAGGATTCCTTGTTACTATCTCCTAGCATGAGGGGTGGTCCTTTGGGTTCCACTTGGTTGGGTGGCGTGCACCTTAATCCGTTGGGTTTTCATCATGTTCATGTGGACGATATTTCTAGTTGGAGAGATCGTGTGATCCAGTTTCATTTCTTTCTCATTTCATTTCATTTGATCTTGTGATTTAATACCCCTCATTTGTTATCGAGGGGGAAAGTTGTAATTGTAATTATGCTTATTGGACTTACCTCATTCGGGGAATGAGAGTTGTAATTGTAATATTTAATTATGGATTAATGAAATTTAAAGTTATCTCTTATGTTCTATGTAATTTATCTTATTTGGAATGTATGCATTTAATTTCATAAGTAAATAAATGATATGGTTTATATTAATGTTTTTCATTGTTGTTCTATATAACCTATGTCTCGTAACCTTAGAGGTTGTTGGCATTAGTTAGTGAACTTGCATGTTAATTGTTCTTAACAAAAAAAAAATTACCTATTTAAGTAGTTGTTTGCAACTTCCTCTAGGGTTGCGTGGCAGGGCGTTACAGATGGTATCAGATCCTAGGTTTAAACACTAGGTACTCTATGATTATGATGGAGCCATTAATATTTTAGTTGTGTAAGTTTTTAAGTTGTGTACCTTGCGTAATACCTTGAAGTGTCCATGCAGGATTATGCCTCCCAGACGTGAAAGAGGTAGAGGGCGTGATCGTGGCCGTTTAGGCGATCGTGGTGAGAGTCAGCATGACTCTCCTCCGCATGTATTAGTTGTTCCAGATTAGGAAGAACTTCAAGCATCTCAGAATGCACTAGGGGTCAGAGATCAGCAGTAGGACCCAACAGGGATTGAGGTTGTGCGTAGAGTGCTTGAGGAGGCTTTGGCATTCCTTGGCCTGAGGCAGGTAGAGGTTCAGGTTAACCCAATGGTGAGGGAAGCTCCACCCCAGTCTAAGTCACACATGAGGGACCTACTCAGGGTGAATCCTCCATTATATGATGGATCAGGTATGGGTTTAGAGGCCAAGACTTGGATAGGTGTTTTGCCATGCATCTGTATGGTAGTAACACCAAAGCTTGTAATGCTATCATGCAACTAAGAGGGTTTGCATCCACTTGGTGGAGGCTAGAGGAGAAGAAGCTCCATATTGACATTCACATAGTATCATGGGAGATCTTCCTAGAGAGATTCAAAGCTTGGTTCTTATCTGAGCATTGGCATCAGCGTCGAGGTGACGAGTTTCATGCCTTGTGCCAAATGGCATTATCTGTTGAGCAATATGAGTGACACTTTTATGAGCTCAAACAGTATGCAGGGATTGGGGATGATGAGAGTATGTTGGTACACCATTTTGTTAGGGGCTTAAATGCTCAGCTCAACGGTGGTGTGAGAGTTTTCGAACCCAAGACCATGGATGTGGCAGTAGAGAAAGCACGCCTTATTGAGGAGAGTCTGAGTATGGAACTTGGAGGTCACATATGAGTGTAGGTTGGTAGCAGTTCAACAACAGAATCTAGTGCTCGAGGAGGACAGCCTCAGGGAGGTGCACCTTCTTGATCTCAGCAGGGACCATCTCAGAGAGGTCAGCAGTAGGAGAGTGCGCTTGGGAAGCGTAAGGACTCTCAGCCATGTCAGGATGATGGAGGTTCTTCATCTAGGAGGAACTAGAACTGGTGGTGCAACAAGCACAATCGATAGGAGCAGCCAGCCTAGAGTTCACAGTCTGTGGCTGATTGGGGTAGTATGCAGTAGTCTACAACACCTATAGGAGATAGAGGGTTTGGTCGTGACACGAGGTGTTAATCTTGTGGCCAACAGGGCCACCTTGCTAGGAACTATCCGCATCGAAACACTTTTGGTTTTGTTCAGGGCCCAACAGTTTCAAAGCCGACAGTAGGGGATGCAGGTTGATCTCATCAAGCTTACGCTATGGTTGATGACCATCAGCCTGGGTATCAGGGAGTGGTCATTGAGACTTCTGGAGTTGGTCGTCCAGTGCAATATGTTCGCCCGCAGGGGTCGAGGTTTTGATTTGTATGTAGTTTGTATGAGGGAGTTATATCCCTACTAGTTTGCAGGCTTCCAAGAATAAGCCTAACCCTAGGGGAGGAGGATGTAATACCCCTCCGTTTTGTCCTTTAGATTTAACAATGTTCTGCTCTTTTATGTTGTACTTTCTGTTAGTACCTTGACTATGGTACTCGACTTCTATTTGATCGCTATCTATAAAGCGACGTTAATGTTATCTTTTGATGTGATGGTATTTTAATATGATGTTATCTTTATGTCAAGTTTTGAATTAACATAAATGGATATTCGAATTAATGATGTTTATGATTTGGATTATATTAATATGTTAGATTTTTCGGTTAGTTGCATTGTATTGGTGAAGGGGACGGTATCACATCACTCGCTTGCGAGCGCCCTGTGATTCTGTGATTCCCTCTTCATGGTGTGTTTTAATTATGACATGTTTATGTATGTGGATATACTCTTAGTTCCCAGGTTGACAGGTACAGGACATCGACTCCACCTGGTTTCATAGGTTTGAGCGTGTCCAATGCCCAACGGTATTCGATTGGGAGATAGTAGCTAGGATTTTCGTGCCAAGTCATCACCCTAGTCATAGCGTGTCGTTGGTCCTAGTGTGGTCCAGTTGTTTTATATTGTTCAATTTTCCTTGTGTCAGTTTATTTTGGAAGCTAGAGAAAGGTTAAAGTATATGCTTTTGTAGTTAAGTTGGTGAGTAAATTAATCTAGTTATATGTTTGAAATGTGATTTAATTTAATTAATAAATAATTTAATCTCGTTGTAGATCTATTTTATTAATTAATTAAATTATTTGTGTTGAAATGAATTAGATTATTCACTTTGGAAATGCATGTATATTTGGTTTGAAAATGAAAATAAAAGAAAATGGTTAAAAAGTTCAATTTAGTAAATTTTTGAATTCAAAAATTAGAAAAGGGAAGATATTTGCATTTCTGTTTTGGAGAATTGATGAGGGTGGTTGTAGGATTTTTTTGGAGAGAATTTCATTATTATTGAATTTTGCTTCACAAGTTGGTTGTTCATGAGTTTTGGAGAAAATAAAAGGAAAAAGAGGAAGAAATTGTTGAAGTTTGTGGGTTTTTGGAAAAAGCTGAAAGAATCTGTGGAGTTGAAAAGGGAAACAAGGGCACCATCAGGATCTTCTATCATCTTCAAAAAAATCAGGTTCATGACTTTTAAATGTTTGTTTTTGAGTATTTTTTTTAATTTTAAATATTATGGTTGAAGATCATGTGGAAAGAGTCTTTGAATTTTGCTGTTTGAATGCAAATGAAACAAAGATGAAATGTTGTTTTCCAAATTAGCAAGAAAATCCCTCTGCAAAATAAAATGCTTTAAAGGAAATGATGTTTTTGAGTGTAAATGATTGTTTCTTATATATATATGTTCTGGTTTCTCGATTTGTTCTGTTAAAAAGAAAACTAGAAATGTTATATATGTATATATATATTTATACATATATATATATATATATTATATATATATATATATATATATATATATATATATATATATATATATATATATATATATATATATATATACATATATATATATATATATATATATATATATATATATATACATATTTGATTTATTTATGTTCCTGAAGAAGGGGTTATGCTAGCCGATTTTTTTGAAATCACCAAGCGGAGGAATTTTCGTAGGGTTTAAAACCTTGTTTTTTTGTTTTAAAAAAAAAATTATAATGAAAAAAAAGGGCAGAGTTTGGGGGAGGTCGCTGGGGGCTCACCCCCACCGCGCCCCCCATGAGAGGTGAGTGGAGGGAGTCATGCCCCCACTCCCTTCACATTGCCGCCGCTGCCGCCGTATGGACGACTGTGTTTACACATAGTCGCCCCCATTAATGGGGGTCGATTGTGTGTAAACACAACCGCCCATAGCAATTAGGGCGTGACCAGGGGATGCGTGGGTTATCTTTATTATTATTATTATTATTATTTTAATATTATATTAATATTTACTATTATATATTTTCTTAATATTAAATATTAATATGTATATATTAATATTTATTATTATAATATATAATATTATAATATTAATATAATATAATATATATTAAAGTGATATTATGTATTTGAATAAATATTTGTGTATTAAATAATTAAATATGCATATTATTTGATATACTTATATTTGGATGAGTTAGTTGGGTAATTTGTTTATATGTTAAATAACCCGTTTTGGGGGTATTAAATATTGATTTAAATCAATGGGTTGTGTTAAATGTCAAAGTGTGAATTAAATTATGAAGTTTTGAGTTGAGTTAGCAGTTGAAATTTTAAAGGCATAATTGTAAAGTCAAACATAGAAATTAAATGAATTGTGTTTAGTATCGTAGTTATTCAATGCTTTATTTTGCAATAAACCTTTTTGCAATTTCTAAGCATTATGTTCTGAAATGTAGAAACATAAATGATTAATCGTCCTCAATGAAAACATTTAGGGAAATTAAACTTTTGGTTTGAATTTCATCCTTCGATTGAAAGAGATGATATTTAATTCAGATTTTCTTAAGGCAAATAAGTACTGAATGTTAGCATCATAATGGATTTAGAATATCCAAGGGTAGTTTATTTCATGTGCCTTCAGTGAATATTCCCTTCATGTTCTTGTTTGGGAAATGGGTTCAGTTTCTTTTATATGTAAGTCTTCCAGAAGACCCTAGAGGTTGGGGGTTGTCATTTTGTGATGTCGACCGTTGGTTAACTCTCTTGGGTAGTGCATGGGAAGTTATCAGTTATTTACCCAGTTTCCACGAACGGGGATGGTTTGTACCTCCTTGGATTAGGAGTGGATTACGTGAGTTGTGCCTCCTTGTCAGGAGTGACTTTGTCATCTTGTTACCTCTAGTGTTTGGAGAGGGTTTGAACTTATGTCGCCTCTTGAGAAAGGAGGGGTCGTGTTATCTTGTTTGTTGCACTTCGTACCCTTGGTGATTGGATGGTGTGTGTGTTGTCAAGCAGAAGAGTGGCTTCTATTTGGGGCCAGAGCCCGTAAGAGGTAAGATTGGGTAACCTTCAGAATTAGTTAATCAAGTGATAATTAAATCAGTGTACTTAGAGGTTAGGTGGTACTTCACACTAATCAAGATAATTTCTAGCCTCACTCATATTCACAAGTGCTTGTTTAGACTTGGGGTGAGTGGGAAGGCCTGGAATGGCAAGGTTATCTATCTCATCTTTATGACAGGTATTTGATCCCTCATTAGTAAGTATGAGGGCCGAGGATCGGTAGAGGCCACCAGGATAACCCATTATGGGGCTCGGAGCCTATGAAGATCCGTAGTGGGTAACTCATGATAAACTATGTGATGACACTCTGTCTAGGACAACAGTTGGTACTTGTTTATTATGGGCATGGTTTCCGTAACATATGTGTTGTGACCATAGTTGGTACTTGTTATTATGTGTATGGTTCCCTTAACATGCCTGATCTGTTTCATATCTGGAAGCAATGTAACCATGTTAGTGTTGTACATGTGTTGTACTATGATGTACTTGTGTTATACTTGTGTGGTACATGTGACTAGTTGTTTCAGTTTGGTTTAGTTATGTTTAGCCTATGTCTAGAGGTAGATGGTCTTGGCTAGGATTCCTTGTTACTATCTCCTAGCATGGGGGGTGGGCCTTTGGTTTCCACTTGGTTGGGTGGTGTGCACCTTAATCCATTGAGCTTTCTTCATGTTCGTGTGGACAAGATTTCTAGTTGGAGAGCTCGTGTGAGTCAGTTTTATTTCTTTCTCATTTCATTTCAATTGCTCTTGTGATTTAATACCCCTCATTTGTTATCGAGGGGGAAAGTTGTAATTGTAATTATGCTTATTGGACTTACCTCATTCGGGGAATGAGAGTTGTAATTGTAATATCTAATTATGGATTAATGAAATTTAAAGTTATCTCTTATGTTTGATGTAATTTATCTTATTTGGAATGTATGCGTTTAATTTCATAAGTAAATAAATGATATGGTTTATATTAATGTTTTTGGTTGAGGTTCTATATAACCTATGTCTTGTAACCTTAGAGGTTGTTGGCATTAGTTAGTGAACTTGCATGTTAATTGTTCTTAACAAAAAAAAAATTAGCTTGTTTAAGTAGTTGTTTGCAACTTCCTCTAGGGTTGCGTGGCGGGGCGTTACAATATATAAAAATGTAGATTGCAATTAATCTACACATATTATGTAATTTGAATCAATTGATGATTTTATTACAAGATAAATGAATGTTAAATCATACCTTGCCTTATTAAAGTTTATGTTTAATGATTACATTCTTCTCTTGCATCATGATTTATCATGCACTTATGGAGAAAATACGAATTCCCTCATTTAGTTGAGCTTGAGTTTTATTTGTATAAGAATGTATACTCATTTATATTCATTAGCTTATATATGTATTCACATACATACATGTAATATACCTTCTTAACTCTTTCATACTATTATTTTCTTATTGTTGGAATTGCTATGAATTAATGAGTTAGAAGTAAGCATTCTTGATATAGTTGCATAGACATGTGTGCATACTTGCAGGCTGAATATTACTTTCATGAAGCTTTATGAGATTGGCTTATGGCTTTCAATGTACTTATGTGATATTTGAGAGGTCATTGGAATTAGAATGATCTTATTTGCAAATACTTGGGAGAAATTCATGATAGTGTTTGCATTACCTAAATTTCATATGTAAGGATAATACATCGGTGAATTTGGAAATGTTGTTTGTACACTTATGTGACTAGTATAAGAACTTCCATATGCTCCTTAATATGTGTGATATTCATGATATTCAAAAATATGTAATGAATGGTCATGTCAACAAGATAGTATGACCGTTACATATGAGACATCTTATAACTATTGAGATTTTGTAGCCAGTAAGGCTCTGCTAGTGAGGCACTTTTACGAGTGGTTATTCATCCCTACGAGGGTTTTTCAGTCATGAAAATTCTTGTGTTATGGTTCTATTGTGGTTGCATTTATGATCTTGTTATTTCCTTAATTGCATTACAATATTTGAATTTAGACATATTGTTGAGATGATAATTCGTGTGTAAGTGTACATGGCTAAAACCAATGAAGGTACAACCTTGTTTTGATATACTTTGATTCATTGATGTATGTTATTCCATTTGAATTTAGTGATGAAAGTAATTTAATTATTCCTCTTATTCCATACCTTTTAATAATAATTTTGTTCTATTAAATTATTGTGGCAATTATGGGTTATAATTAGTAAGTGAAATTCTCAGACCTTACATTTGGTATTAGAGCACTCAGGTTCAACGCTCAGGCCTTGAGTCTTCTATGCTTAGGTGACATTATGGTATGTGAACCTGGTGTATTGGATAAATATCCCTAGTTATGGGTCAAGATTCTTTTGATGAGTTGGTGATTCTTAGATGGTTGGTTGAAACTGATTATAAGTTTAGACGTAGTTTGATCATCTAAAGATCACTAGAGGTGTGAGTCCCCTTCACCCTAGTTGCGTTTTCATATGAATTTCTAGTAAGAGTGATGGTGACTATTTGAAATAAGACAAGATAGATAATATAGAGTGTTATTTGAAGTGAGCCAAGATGGATAGTATATGGTGACAACCCATGAATGATGATGTGGCAATAAAAGTGAATTAATAAGAGAAATATATTATGAAGAGAGATCTCTCTGATGAAGTAAGGGATGAATAAGTTTATAAGATACAAGGGAAGAAGAAAATAATAAATTTCTGATGAGAGGAAGAAGGAAAATACCTATGAAATAAATAAAGTTGATAATAAAGGATAAATGTTGGTTGATCCTTCTCGAAGATAGGAAACCTAAGAAGGATGTTTTAAAGACAAGAATGCTTATGTCAGTACTAGGCTTTGGGCAAGTTGATTGTTGAGTAATGTCATATTCTTACCGGAATTGAATCTAAATAAATTCTCGAGATCTTTTGAAAGCAGAAGGTTCAGATGTATTAAGAATCTTCATTGGTGATTCATGATAGAAGTTGATTAGATAAATATCTTGATCCATCTAATAGGAAAAGGAAGAAGTGATTGATGTGATGGATCATGTATGCTTGATTTTTATTAGTGAAAGTATGTATACATATGTACTATATGAGAATGATACTTGCACAATAATGCACCTTTCATTCTCCGTGTGAATGACACATCTGTATGGGTGATTGTATTCATACCATAAGACTTTTTTTTCCTTAATTATACTTATATCTGTACTTGAACCAGAATTTTTCTCTATACTTATGTGAGTGATGCATACTTCATATTATTGTTGTCTTTGTGTGAGTGATGCACTAGAGTAAGTTATCGATTCCTTTGTATGAATAAAACACTTGAGTAATTATTACATTCCTTATTTATGTGGGAGATATACTTTTGATACTCATTATGTTTACTGGATTGAGTATGATCATTATAACTGCACTCCTATAATTTATGCATATTTCACCTTTTGTGCGAGCAATACACTTGTGCGAGAGAGGCACTTACCATTTTTATTGTATGAAAACTTGAATGACTAATGCTCATTGTATGCAAGGTATATTCTATATTTTTACAAGTAAGGAACTACAAGTAAATTGTGTATTCATACTCGGTGTGATTTAGGCACCAGGAGATCATGTATTCTTATTTGTTAATTATTCATTCTATGTGCATTTGAGCGTGTTATGCACTATTATATCATCTGATCCTTAATCTATGCAATTTGATTATTTCTATTGGATTTGTTGTGTGTGATAAGCTTTAAGCTTACCTTCCAGGATAGGATGTCGAATGTGGGCTAACAAAGAAGGTGATCTTCTTTTTCAAGATCAACCAAATTTTATATTTATGCTTTGGCCAAAGCGAGTGTTACCATTGAAATAGATGGATAGTGAATGCCTAGAACTTTTATATGTTTCTCTACCACATCCTAAATGCAAGAAATATGTTCATTCTAGTATGGAGAGCATATAAGGCATTAGGAATGCATCGAGAGTTTCCCTCATGCCCGTTTTATTGGTTTCTAGGCGCCTCATGCAGGATTGGGTGTTCTTTGAGTTAGGAAGAATCTCAGGGAAGTGTTGAGCTTCATGGTTGGGTGGAAAAAGAACCTTAACAATTCTCTTGACCTTCAACTTGCAGAAGACCATTGAGTTATGGCAGCTGAAGATTGATTATATATTTTCTTTCCTTTATGTAATTCAGAAGATGGATATGTATCATTGTATTGATCATTGTATAGCTCATTTAGTCAATTGTTGTAATTGCACTTCTCTTTGATGCACTCTTGTTGCATTTGTAAAACATTAAAGGATTATGCATATTATACATTTATGGAAATCTTTGTTAGTAGATTTTTTTTTTTCATTTATAGATTGAGAGTTACTTTTTGTTGTGAAAATTTGTAAATGATTGAATCAATATTGAACTCTTGATGATCTTCTTGACATATGATATTGCGAGTTGCTATGGTAACCAACTTGAGCCTTTTGTTTTAGTAAGTGATCTTCTTATCTTTGATATTTATAATCATGTTGATGATCTTTTGTAACTTGTTGATTTACTTATCTTTTATGTTGTTGACTAGAAGGAAGACCTTGTTGTAATTGTTTGACATTTTCAGATTGTTGAGACTTTTCTTTTGTTCATATTTTAATTCGCTAATGATGATAACAAGTAGTATGGGATGCTTGTTTATCATCATAGAGGAAATTATTCTAACATCTCATATGAGTAGGTATGTTGACAAAATGAACATAATTGTTTTCTATCTATCGGTAAATATCTTGGAGTATGAAAAAGAATTGAATAAGATATAGAAGATTGCACAAAAGAAATGGATTAGTTGGCATACTTTTATTAGAGTAAATTTGATGAAGCCATGACGTGCTAACGAGGTGTATAATTGTGTGAATGCTATCCACAAGAATTTGTGTTGTTATGAACAAATAGGTGCTTGAATTAAACGATATCTTGTCAAGTGGGTCGATTGCAACATTAAGGTAGAACATAGTAAATAGGTATGAAATTTTTATCTTTAGTTAAGTCGATCATCGAGATGATGATTCTTCAAGGGGGGAAGCATGTCACGACCCCTATTTTAAATAAGTAATTTATAATTCAATAATAATATTTTGATGCATTTAGTATTTAATTTAGTTGAATGATTATATTGTTTGTACTTTGAATGATTAATTAAATTAATTAGCAGAAACAAAAGAATTAAATATAATTTAATTATAGATTTTATTTTTGCAAATACATGATAATACTTTGTTATTTAGAATAACTATTTTTTTTTCCCCATTCGAATGAAATTTCTTTATTATTTATTTGGAATAAATATTTGATTCCTAATTAAATAATAATATTTCTTTATTGCTTATTAAGGATAAATATCTCCTTTTTTATTTAGAAATGGTATTTTCTAAGTATTCAGTTTGCAACTAAAGTAGAATTTCTTTATTATTATTTATCAAAGATAAATATCGTGCATGAAAATAAATTTTATTATTGATTTTAAAGATTAGGTTAAAGGAAAACAAAAAGGAAATCTTTAAAAGAAGGGAAAGGATAATAGAAAGACAACAAATATTTTCATAAAACTTTCTTGATTTGCTTTGCAAAGAAAAATAACTGAAAAATGGATGTCGGGGGTCTTCTGAAGCATGGTAATCCAAAAACGGTGAATAGAAGAGGATAAAATAATATAGGGGCAAGGAAGAAAATCTACATAAGGATATTTTGAGCAAGCAAGGAAGAGAAAGAGAGGAACCAAAATGAGGAAATTCAATCAGAAAACATTTTCCAGGTTTTTGAATCCTATTTCCAATGTATTTTAGTTTCAAATGCAAAAATTGATGATTGTCTGTGGAAAGAATTACGTCTTTCTCGAAATCTTTTTTAATCTCCAATGCAAATTTGTGTATTAGTGCTCAAGGTTTCATTTGTTGTGTGAAATTCAACATTGTGGTTGTTCAAATATGTTTTCTTCCTATTCTTTTTATTATTGTGTAAAATTTAGCATTGTGGTTGTTCAAATATGTTTTCTTCCTATTCTTTTTATATAACTTATATATATATATATTAATATAAATACATATTTATATATATTTGTATTTCTTTTGTTGTTGTAGAATCTGGAACTGAATTCCGTTATGTTGATGCTGGGAAATTTAATGATAAATTGCAACTATAGTTGCGCATATATTTATATGGATCTTGCTGGGAATTAAATGGTTGTGTATATTACTTTACTTTAAATGTGATTTCCTAAATAGGTATATATAGTTCCATAAAATATGATAGAATGTAAGTTACTTCTTATATATATTTTGTTGTTTACAAATCATACTGATATTAGAAAATTTAATGATAAATTGCAAATATAGTTGTGTATATATTTCTATGGATCTTGCTGGGAATTAAATGGATTTAGCTGTGTATATTACTTTGTTGTAAATGTGATTTTCTGAATAGGTATATATATATACACCCACATATTCATCTATATATAATAATGTAATTTACTTCAATTGAAACTGTAAGTTTTGTAAATCTATTTTAATATATAAAAAACAAACTCAAATACATTATGAGTGAAAGAAAGTTTAAATTTTGAAAGGAATCAATATCAAAATCGGTTTAAATTGACATATTTTAGTAATAGTTAGATTTACTTTTGAATATTTGTATAAATATGTAAATGAATAAGTGTACATATAAATATATAAATATATTCATTATTGATTGAAAGATCTTTGTTCAAGTATACAAAATCTATTATTTCTTTAGAATGCATCAATTAAATTACCAATGAAGTATTGAACACGTTATTAGCAATAGAAAAGTACTCGATGTATATGATAGAGATTGATTAAATCATATCAATGTGAAATACAAAACTAGATGTAGTATTTCTTTCTTGTGAATGATTTTCTAATGAAATCAGATAGCGAACTTGGAAATGTAAGTATTTTACGAAAAAATAAATATTTTTAACAAAGTAAAGAAATCAAATTAAGTTATTATATTTAATTACTTCATAACATTTAATGTAGTCTATTGAAGAAAAATATTCTAAGTATGAGATTCATATAAGAGGACAAAATTTAAGATTTGAATAGGAAATTTGAGATATTTTATAACACTTGATCAATATATATATATAAATGTAGAATTCAATTAATCTATGCATATTACGTAATGTGAATCAATTGAGGATTTTATTATAGGATAAATGAATGTTAAATCATACCTTGCCTTATTAAAGTTTAAGTTTAATGATGACATTCTTCTCTTGCATCATGATTTATCATGCACGTATGGAGAAAATAGGAATTCCCTCATTTAGTTGAACTTGAGTTTTATTTGCATAAGGATGTATACTCATATATATTCATTAGCTTATATATGTATTCTCATACATACATGAGATATACCTTCTTAACTCTTTTATACTATTATTCTCTTATTGTTGGAATCGCTATGAATTAATGAGTTAGAAGTAAGCATTCTTGTTATAGTTGCATAAACATGTGTGCATACTTGCGGGCTTAAGATTACTTTCATGAAGCTTTATGAGATTGGCTTATGGCTTTCAATGTACTTATGTGATATTTGAGAGGTCATTGGAAGTAGAATGATCTTATTTGCAAATACTTGGGAGAAATTCATGATAGTGTTTGCATTACCTAAATTTTATATGTAAGGATAATACATCGGTAAATTTGAAAATTTTGTTTGTAGACTTATGTGACTAGTATAAGAACTTCCATATGCTCCTTAATATGTGTGATATTCATGATATCCAGAAATATGTAATGAATGGCCATGTCAACAAGATAGTATGACCATTACATGTGAGACATCTTGTAACTATTGAGATTTTGTAGCTAGTAAGGCTCAGCCAGTGAGGCATTTCATTAAGCCAGTGAGGGACTTTTATGAGTGGTTTTTCATCCCTACGAGGGTTTTCCACTCATGAAAATTCTTGTGTTGTGGTTCTATTGTGGTTGCATTTATGATCTTGTTATTTCCTTAATTGCATTACAGTATTTGAATTTAAACGTATTGTTGAGATGATAATTCATGTGTAAGCCTACATGGCTAAAACTAATGAAGGTACAACCTTGTTTTGATATACTTTGATTCATTGATGTATGTTATTCCATTTGAATTTAGTGATGAAAGTAATTTAATTATTCCTCTTATTCCACACCTTTTTATAATAATTTTGTTCTATTAAATTATTGTGGCAATTATGGGTTATAATTAGTAAGTGAAATTCTGAGACCTTATAGTTGATCTGGTAGTTTGTTGAAGAAATAATTGACATTGTCTTCTCTTTTCATTCTCAAGACTCTATCTCAAAACATTATCTTGCTTGAATTAATTAATATCCAATGATAATTTAAATTTTAAATATTGAATTTAAATTGTAATTTATATTAAATCTTTCTTAGTATGTAGATAATAATAATATTAATAAATCAAGGATGTGCGAAAGTGCGGTTCATGACAACGATGACAAGAATGGGCGAAAATTGTCTGCGAAGGGTGCAAAGACGCAACATAATAAGCGCATGGAATACTCTAGGAAGGTTGAAGAATGCATTTCCAAGGGGGGGTGGGTAGTGTCGGTATGCCCTACACTCTAATTCTTTGTTGGAGAATAGCCCATCTCAGGCTCCTCCAGTGCCGCCGACGGACCTGACTCCTGTGGGATCAACCCTGGATGACACGATGTCAGGTGGTGAGTTTGAGACCCCTATGTTGGATCCCCTTTGTCTCTCTACCTGCAAAAACAAATCAAACCCATACCATGTATGCTTAGATTTTTTCCTAGAGGTGCTCCGGTGGGCTAACCCTCGTTCATCTCCGTCGGTGGGTTTTGGTTCTACGGTTCCTGGTTCCTTCTCTGATTGCAAGAACAGAGCTAACCCACATCATGAGTGCTCAAATTTCTGCTTGGAATAGATTCGAATGGCTAAACCTTGCTCGCCCTCTCCTGGCTCTTTGACTGCTCCCCCTATTTCTCCCTCCTTGGAGCCGGCCTCGAACTTCCTGTCCTTTTCTCTAGGTGACACATAGGTGTTTCTTTTCGATGTGCCGCTTGATTTTAGCTTATCTGACGAATGTGTAGATGTGATGGCACATGATGTTGGCAATAGATCTTTGGTCTTGAGATGCTTACATAGGCACCCTAATGTGGACTCTTTTATCGAGTGGGCCAATGTTACCTAGAGCAACTTGTCCTCCCCCAAGATTGAATCATTGGATTTTGGTTTTTTTCTACTGACTTTTGGCTCAACATCAGACTACAATTTTTTTCTCAAGAATGGTCCTTGGTTCTATGGTTCTTCTGGCCTCTTTATCTCTCCATGGACCTCCTTCTTCGATCCTACAACTGCTAAGATAATTGACATACCTGTCTAGATTAGGCTCTATAACCTACCTTTGGTTTTCAGGAATATCGATATATTCACTAATCTGGTTAATCAATTTAGAGCCTTTGTCAAGCTTGACATTGAGGCAGCTGCTCCTAGCTGTAGATTCTATCGGGTTTGTGCTATGGTCAAAATTTCTAAACCCTTCTTTCACTCTATCTAGATTCATTCTGCTTATGGAATTTGGACTCAGTTTCTAAACTTTGAAGGGTTTCCTTTTCATTGCTTTCTTTGCAACATGATGGGGCATAAAATTGAGGCTTTCTCTCACACTTGCCAAGTTGGATTCATATATGCTAGTCTTAAAAAATGGGTCAAGAAAGATGGCTCTCCTGATGCTGATTTTATATGGCAAAACCATGGCAAGTTTTTTGATGTTCAACTGTCAGCTCGTTTGGACTCAGTTCAGCCTCACGTGCCTTCTCCTCTGCAAGATAATATTGCTCTAGATGACCCTCAAGAGGCCTCTCATGGGTTTGATGAGGATGTCTCTGAGGCCGAAGGGACCTTTCCATTCATGGAAGATCTTGACGATTTCAGCCATGATTGCTTTGAGCTCGATTTTGTGTTGGAACCGCCCCAGAAGCTTAGACTCTTTCAGACTGCGAGCAACATGCTGAAACCTAATTGTGTTGGCTCCAATAAGAATAAGGGGAGAAAGTCGGTGGCTGAACAATTATGAATTGAAGGCAAGGAGGTTGTTGAGGAGGGCTCTCAATGGGCCATTGGCGCGCTCCTCTCTCGAAACAAAAATAGAACTAGCTACTCTCTATGGTGGTTTTGTAGTTTCTGAGTCTGTTCTCTCATAATATTTCTTTCCCCTTCCTTTGTTGTGAGATTTGTGAATCTCATTTCTCCTAGTTCTCTAATCCCTTTCTGCCATATGCTTCTTCTTGTGTAAGACTTGTAACTTTTATTCTTTATGATATAATTTAAGGGAGTGGGCCCATCCCACAGTTAACCTAGCAAAAATAATAATAATAATATTAATAAAACTAATAAAATTGAAGATTAAAATAAAATAACACAAAGTTGTCCAAATGTCACTCTAGAAAAAAGAAAAACTTAAATGTGAATGTAGACCATTTTTTAATGGAATGAGACAAACTATGCCACCTTTTATAAATGTAATGAACAACATAACTCCAACTTTTAAACTTGAAGCACTTGAAAGTGACATACATATTTTAAAATTATAATGATATAAATGAAATTTTTACCTTAATTTTTGTTTGTAATTTTTTTTTATAAAATTGACATTATAATTTAATTGCTAGAAAAAAGTTCAAAAAAAGAGGTTGATGGTCCTACACTTTTTTATACTAAATTTCATCTTTTTTCATTTAGTTAACTTGTAGCAAACTAATCTATTTGTTTTCTTTAACTTTGATTTTTTTTTAGTATTTTAAAAGTCACGTGTAGTTAAAACATAATAGTTTAAGTGGGCTTCCACTTTATGTCTTAACTATTTTTTGTAAATAAAAATAAGTTATATTATTTTAAAAAGAATTATCTCCTCCATTTTATTATATATATATTTTTAAATGTATAAAATAAAACTTAGTATACTTTTTAAAATTTTCAGTCAAACCTATGTTTAACTATATTGACCTACTTGTAATGATTTAAAAATAAATAAAAATAAATAAAAATAAAAATTCAAAAGTCTTGGCTTTAAGATCTACTCATGGGTATTTTTAGTTTTTTCTTAAAATGTTTATTATCTCAAAAAAGACGGATCAAATTTAGGGTTATTATTTTGTTGTCAATAAGGAAATTTTGGAGAAAATTATATTAATAAAAATCAACTTGTGTAATACCCCTCCGTTTTGATCTATTGCGCGAACTATATTGTTCCTCTCTATGCTTTAGTTTTGCTTTGTACTTGGACTATGTATTTGATTTCAGTGGATCACTATTTTATCATGACGTATTTTGATGTGGTGATATTACATTTGGATATGATTATTATGACATGTTTGGAATTAACACATGTGGATATTTAATTTATGATGTTTCATGCTTTCAATTATGCTGCTATGTTAGATGCATCAGTTAGAACCATTGTATTGGTGAAGAGGATGGTATCGCATCACTCGTTTGCGAGTGCCCTGCGATCTCGTGATTTTCTCTTCACGGTGTGCCTTATTTATGACATATTATTGCATGTGGTTATATTTGGTGTTGCAGGTTGACATGTACAGGACATCGACTCCACCTGGTTTCTCAGGTTCGAGCGTGTCCATTGCCCAATGACAATCGATTGGGAGATAGTAGCTAGGATTTCCGCGGTAAGTCGGCACCCTAGTTGTAGTGTGTCGTCAGGCCTAGTATGGTCCAGTTGTCTATTGTGTTCAGTTTGACTGGTTTCGGTGTATTTGGGGAGTTAGAATAATGTAAGATTTGTGATTTAATTATTGAGTAATTTAATTTAATTGATTTGATATTCAATCTTATGGTAGATTTAATTATTAATTGATTAAGTTATTCATATGAAATGATTTAAATTATTCATTTTGAAAATGCATGCAAATTGGAAAATTAGAAAAATAAATTGAAAGTCAAATTTGAAATTCAAAATTCAAAAATTCAACCAAAAAAAAGGATATTTCTTATTTTCTGTTTTCAAAAATTTATGAGGCTTGTTGTGGATTTTGGAAGGATTTTGCATTATCTTGAATTTCTTCACAATTTTTAAACATGGGGTTTTTTTGAGAAAATTGGGAAAGAGAAGAGGAAGATTGCTTGTTTTTGTGGGTTTGAAGGAAAAGCTTGTGGAATTTGAAGTGCTCAAGAGGGTTTCAAGGCAACAGCAGGTTCTTCAACATACTCCAAAGGAATCAGGTTCACACCTTGTTTGATTGTGAATTTGTTGGTTTCATTATGTTGAGTAGTGAAAGGTTAAATTTCCATGTTTCTTTCAATCCTTCATTGTTCTTGATGTTCTTCAATTTGTTTTTAGTCTTCAATGGATTGTTTGGCTAATTAGACCTATTTTATTTATAGAAAAATCCATGTGAACTTGGATTATATTTTTTTAAATTTTACCATGGTAGGGTTATGCTGGCCAAATTTCTTTAAAATAAAATAAATAAATTTTTCCAGAATTTTATTATTATTATTTGTTCTACCTCTCTAGTTCTGGTTTTTCTATTGAAAAAAAAAAAGACAGTCTCATTTTGTTGAGAAAATAAAAATTAAATAAAAAATAACAAAAAAACGAAATTCAAAAATGACAGTAAAAAAGAAAAAAGAAAATGAGAAAAAAAAAACGATTGGGCAGGCGAGTGGGGGCTCACCCCATCGTCGCTCCCATGGGAGCAGTGGGGGGAGCTGCACCCACCCCCCGCCGACCGCGGCCCACGCGAGCTACATAGGCAGCAACCGCCACAGTGGTGGTGACGTTGTCGGCTCCGCCTGCGGGGTGACTGCGGTGGTTCCGCCGCCCCCCCGCACCAGTGAATACCGGTGACGTCGCCCTCTGCGGCCACCAAAACCCCTCCTCCGCCATCGCTGGGTGAATTCCGTGGTCGAGCCGACCTCCCCAAGCATTTCGGACAGCTGGGCATGAAATCTGAGGTTAGCGCAACCCAACCTTAGGGTTGGCATGCGAACCGAGGCCGCCTTTGTGTTTTAAAATTTTAAAAAAATATATAATAAAATAATAATATTTTAATTTAAAATATTATAATTTTTGTAATATTATAATATTATAATTATAATGTTTTAAGGTTAAAATTTATTATTTTAATATGATTTATTCTTCATATAGGTAAATACTTGTAATATTTTAATAATATGATTATTAAATTGATGAAATATGGAAGTTGTAAATAAAAATGATCATATTATTATTTTAATATTAATTTTTAAAATGAGTATGTTATTATATTATTTCAATTACTTAAAGGGGGAAATATTGTGTTCTTTTAATGGGGTTAATTGTTTATGGAATAATATTTGATTTAAAATGGGAACTTGTGTTAAGGGGAATTATGGGGACACGGGTAATGTCTTATGCATTCAAATGTTGTTGTAAATAAAATGATTCTTTTTAAAGTGGCATAATTAGTTTTGTTTATTGAACGCACTGGTTATTAAATGATTAGTTAGGACATGGGTTTAGTAAACCCAAAGTAGAAATTGATTCCTTTCTTTGCATTGATCTACGTGCATATCATTGGGAAGTGTGGGTTTCCTAAATATTAAGTCTTCCAGTTGGGATTTCATTCTATGGGTTGTCATTTTGTGTAGTGCATAACCATTTTGTTTCCCGGTTATCACGAATGGGAGTGTTTGTTGACTGTATGTCATGGTTAGGGATGTGATATCCTTGTATAGCACTTGTGTACCCTTGGGTTGTGGAGTTGTTCCACGTGTCGTCTTAGAGGAGTGGCTTATAACAAGGGCCGACACACAAAGTGGTGCCAGGATAACTCGTTGTAAGTTAGTTAATCCAGTGATAACTAAATTAAATGATTAGAGTATCATGTAGCATCAAACATTTAATAAGATAATTATGCCTCGCTCATGATCATAAGGGCTTGTAAAGACTTGGGTCGAGACGGGAAGGCCTAGAATGGCAAGATCGTTATCTTGTCACCACGAAAGATAATTGATTCCGCATTGGTTTACATGAGGGGCCGGAAGTCATTAGAGGTTACCAGGATAACCCGAGACGGGGGCCGAGACCTAGGAAGTCTCACCAGGATAACCTATGTAACAATGTGATGACACTTCTCCTAGGTCAACAGTATGGTCGCATCAGTGATGCAATTGATTAAGTAAATTCTAGAAGCATTGTAACCCTATGATTTACTGTTGTTACTGTATTTACTTCAGTATGGTTATGTTAGCCTATGTCTAGTGGTAGACATCCTTGGTTAGAGATTTTGGTTACTATCTCCTAGCACGGGGGGTGGACCTTTGGGTTTCACTTGGTTGGGTGGCGTGCACCTTACTCCGTTGGGTTTTCTCCTTGTTCATGTGGATGAGACTTCCAGTTGGAGAGCTCGTGGTTGTTTCAGTTGCAGTCCTTTCTTGTTGTCCTTTCCTTTATTCATGTTATCATTACCCCTCTTGTTATCGAGGTGGAATTTGTAATTGTAACCCTATGTTATTGGACTTGCCTCATTCGGGGAATGAGTGATTGTAACCTTATGGTTTATTGAATTGATTAATGAAATCGAAAGTCTTATCTTATGCTTGTTGTTATTTCACCTTACTTGGAATGTATGTGTTAATTTATTGATTAAATAAATGTTGTAGTTTATATTCATGTTTTGTTGAGGTTCTATATAACCTTTGTCTCATAACCTTAGAGGTTGTTGGCATTAATCAATTAACTTACTAATCATTTATCCTTTTTTTTAAAAAAAAATTATTCCGTTTAAGTAGTTAAATGCAACTTCCTCTAGGGTTGCGTGGCAGGGCATTACACATAGTATCAGAGCCTAGGTTTAAACACTGGGTACTCTGGGATTATGATGGAACCATTAAGCTTTAGCTGTTTAAGATTTGAGTTGTGTACCTTGCCTAATACCTTGACGTGTTTGTGCAGGATGATGCCGCCCAAATGTGAAAGAGGTAGAGGGCATGTTGGAGGCCGTCTAGGCGGTCGTGGTGAGAGTCAGCATGACTCTCCTCCTTTAGTTCCTCTCATTCCTGATCAGGAGGAACAACAGGTATCGCAGAATGCACCTGGGATTGGTAATTTGCAGCAGGATCCAATAGGGATTGAGGCAGCGTGTAGAGCGCTAGAGGAGGCTTTAGCACTCCTTGGACCGAGATAGGTTGAGGTTCAAGTCAATCCTATGGTGAGGGAAACTCCATCCCAATCTGAGGCTCACATGAGGGACTTGCTCAGGGGGCACCCTCCTTTATACGATGGATCTGGTACCGGCTTAGAGGACTAGACTTGGCTCATTGACTTAGACAGGTGTTTCGCTATGCATCCATATGGTAGCAATACCAGAGCTCGATATGCCACTATGCAGTTGAGAGGATTTGCATCCACTTGGTGGAGATTAGAGGAGCAAAAGCTCCTATTAATATTCACACTGTATCATGGGAGATCTTTGTAGAGAGATTCAGAGCTAGATTTTTATCTAAGCATTGGCGTTAGCGCCAAGGGGATGAGTTTCATGCCTTGCGTCAGTTAGCACTATCTGTTGAGCAGTATGAGCGTCATTTTTATGAGCTCAAACAGTATGTCAGGATTGGTGATGATGAGAGCATGCTAGTTCACCATTTTGTCAGGGGCTTAAATTCCTGTCTCAGCGGTGGTGTGAGGGTTTTCGAACCCAAGACCATGGATGTGGCTGTAGAGAAAGCATGCCTTATTGAGGAGAATTTGAGTATGGCACTTGGGGGACACATGAGTTTTCCAGTGGGCAGTAGTGCAGTGGCAGGTTCTAGTGTTAGAGGAGGGCAGTCTCAGGGAGGTTTACCTCCTAGGTCTCAGCAAGGGCCATCTTAGGGTGGTCAGCAGCAGCAGGTATCACAAGGGAAACGTAAAGGTTTCCAGCAAAGATCGGGAGATAGGAATTGGAGGCGTGCGAAACGCTCCAACTTTGAGTAGCTAGCATAGAGTTCGTAGTCTACTTTCAGGGATAGTGCACAACAGTCTCGTGCACCATCTAGAGGTAGAGGTTTTGGCAGGGTCATTGAGTGTTTTGCATGTGGCCAACAGGGTCACATGGCTAGAGGTTGTCCCAACAGGGGCACAACAGGGTTTTCACAGGGACCAGTGGCATCTGAGCTGACTGTTGGTGATGCAGGTAGAGGGCATCGAGTTTTTGCGGCGGTTGATAACCGCCAGGCCGAGCATCAGGGCACGGTCATCAAGACTTATGGTATGTTGATGGGTAACCTAGTTACCATTTTATTTGATTCATGAGCAATAGACTCCTTCATTTCTTCTTTAGTCATGTCGCGATGTAGATTGGGTGCGGTAAGGCAAGGTGATAGGTGGCAGGTAGAGCTAGCTTCAGGTGCGAAAGTCGCATCGCTTTCCCTTGTGCCAGAGTGTAGGTTGGAGGTTGGACCTCTTCAGACTATGTTGGACCTTCATGTTATTCCCTTGGGTTCTTATGACATTGACATTGGAATGGATTGGTTGGAGGCACATAGTGCGGTCTTGGATTGTCGACGCAAGTCGATTCGATGCATTGATGCATCTGGTAGAGAGATAGAGATTGTGGGAGTCCTGAGGCTGATTTCTTTGAGGGTCATCTCAGCTATGCAGTTGAGAAGGTGTGTATGTCAGGGTTGCCAGTTATTTGCTGTTACAGTGGATGACTTGGATCTAGGTAGTGGAGAAGAAAAAATATCTCTTGATAGTCACCCCATCCTTCAGGAGTATTCCGATGTCTTTCCAGATGAGATTCCAGGGATGCCACCTTAGAGGGATATTGACTTCAAGATTGATCTTATACCTGGTTCACAACCCATCTCTCGAGTTCCCTATTGTATGACTACCCAGGAGCTGAAAGAGTTTCGTTTGCAGCTTGAGGAGTTGTTAGAGAATGGCTTCATTCGCCCTAGTGTTTCACCTTGGGGAGCACCAGTCATCTTCATGAAGAAGAAGGATGGTTCACTTTGGTTATGTATTGATTACCGACAGTTGAACAAAGTGACCATCAAGAACCGATATTCTCTTCCTAGGATCGATGATCTCTTTGATCAGGTCAAGGGTGCCACCATCTTTTCGAAGATTGATCTTAAGTCTGGATATCATCAGCTTCAGATCTTTGACTATGATATTCATAAGACAGCGTTTCGAATGCGGTATGGGCACTACAAGTTCACAGTAGTACCATTTGGGTTGACGAATGCACCTTCTGTGTTCATGAGTCTGATGAACGGTGTATTTCGTACATACCTAGATAGGTTTGTCCTGGTGTTCCTTGATGACATTTTGATTTATTCTAGGACTATGGTAGAGCATGAGGAACATTTGCGGCAGGTATTGCAGTGCTTGCGAGATAATCAGTTGTTTTCCAACCTGTCGAAGTGTGAGTTCTTCAAATACGAGGTACAGTACCTTGGGAATGTCATCTTAGGGAAGGGTATCTCAGTGGATCTAGCAAAGATCCAAGCGATCTCAGATTGAATTGCGCCTACGAATGTGGCAGAGATACGCAGCTTTATGGGGCTAGCAGGTTATTACAGATGCTTTGTATAGGGTTTCTCGAGGATAGGTTATCCTATCACTACCCTTCAAAGGAAAGGGAAGAGGTTTGAGTGGTCAGAGAAGTGCGAGGCAGCGTTTTAGAGCCTTAAGGAGATGTTGACTAGTGCACCGGTACTTGCGATACTGGATAAGACTGGGGACTTTGTAGTTTACATAGATGCGTCCTTGGAGGGTCTTGGTGCAGTGTTCATGCAGAATGGTTGAGTCATTGCATATGAGTCACGAAAACTCAAGGACCATGAGTTGAACTATCCCACCCATGATCTTGAGTTAGCGGTAGTTGTGCATGCATTGACGAGATGGAGGCATTTCCTTCTTGGCCATAGGTTTGAGTTGCATAGTGATCACAGAAGTCTGCAGTATATCTTCACGCAGCCCAACCTTAATGCTAGGCAGAGGCATTGGATGGAATTCCTTTGTGAGTATGACTTTGAGGTGAAGTACATCCAGGGGAAAGAGAATGTTGTAGCGGATGCACTCAGTCAACGGAGACATGAGATATCCAAGTTGACTCTAGTTGTGGATCTATGGAGTCAGATTCTTTCTGCCCTTCCAGCAGATAGTTGGTACCAGGAGGTCAGGACAATGATAGAGGCAGGTAGATCTCTTGAGGGCAGACATTCAGGTTACACTTTGGTTTCAGATGAGCTATTGAGACACATGAGACACATATACATTCCTCCTTCAGATGGTCTTTGTACCTTGGGTCATGACTGAAGCACATCGTGCACCCTATTGAGCCCATCCTGGGGTGAAGAAGATGCATGCAGATTTATGATAGTTGTACCTTTGGCCAGGGATGAAGCGAGATATCATAGATTTTGTGTCATGATGTCTAGAGTGTCAGCGAGTTAAGGTTGAGCACCAGCATCTAGCAGGCCTCCTACAACCACATTTAGTACCAGAGTGGAAGTGGGATATCATCTCATTGGATTTCATTGTTGGTTTACCCAACTCTTCAATACGGCATGATGCGATAATGGTGACAGTTGATAGGTTGATAAAGGTGGCACACTTCTCACCTATGCGCTCATCCTACACCGCATCGTCCATAGCTAGAGTGTTCATGGAGGATATTGTGAGGTTACATGGAATTCCACATCGGATTATCTCTGACAGGGATCCAGTGTTTACTTTAGCTCTTTGGACATCATTGCAACATGCGATGGGGACACAGTTGAACTTCAGTTCAGCTTATCACCCCGAGATAGATGGACAGAACGAGAGGGTTAATCAGATCCTTGAGGATATGCTACGCATGTATGTGATGGACCAGTAGACATGATGGGAGGATTATCTCTATTTGGTAGAGTTTTCTTATAATAACGGTTTCCAGAGTTCCATTAGTATGCCTCCATTCCAGGCATTGTATGGGAGACCATGTCGTACCCCTTTGAGTTGGGATCGACTGGAGGATAGGATAGTGTTGCGTCCTAAGATGCTGTAGGATATGGAGCAGTAGGTGGATAGGTAGAAGAAGTATGCAGATGCGCATAGAGTGGATCGTCAGTTCGTTGTAGGTGATAGAGTCTTCTTGCGAGTGCATCCGCAAAAGAGTCCCATACATTATGGGAAGGGCTCTAAGTTGGTGCCTCACTTTGTCGGACCCTTCGAGATACTCGAGAAGATTGGTCATGTTGCTTACCATCTTGCTTTATCGCTTAGTCTCTTGCGCATTCATGATGTGTTTCATGTTTCAGTTCTTCGACCATACCATCCAAACATTTCTCATGTCCTTGATTGGAATGCATTGCAGGTAGAGGACGGACAGTTGGCTTTGGAGCCCGTGGCCATCGTGGAGGGCAAACCGCTCTCCCTTTGAGGGCGCAATATTGACCAGGTTAGGATTCAGTGGGATCTTAGGGATGACACGTTATCCACTTGGGAGGATGCAGTTAGAATGAGGGAACTTTATCCCTATTTGTTCGCAGGCTTCCAGGAGTAAGCCTGACCCTAGGGGGGAGGATGTAATACCCCTCCATTTTGATCTATTGTGTGAACTATATTGTTCCTCTCTATGCTTTAGTTTTGCTTTGTACTTGGACTATGTATTTGATTTCAGTGGATCACTATTTTATCGTGACGTATTTTGATGTGGTGATATTACATTTGGATATGATTATTATGACATGTTTGGAATTAACACATGTGGATATTTAATTTATGATGTTTCATGCTTTCGATTATGCTGCTATGTTAGATGCGTCAGTTAGAACCATTGTATTGGTGAAGAGGACAATATCGCATCACTCGTTTGTGAGTGCCCTACGATCTCATGATTTCCTCTTCACGGTGTGCCTTATTTATGACATATTATTGCATGTGGTTATATTCGGTGTTGCAGGTTGACAGGTATAGGACATCGACTCCACCTAGTTTCTCAGGTTCGAGCGTGTCCATTGCCCAACGACAATCAAATGAGAGATAGTAGCTAGGATTTCTGCGCCGAGTCGTCACCCTAGTTGTAGTGTGTCGTCAGGCCTAGTATGGTCCAGTTGTCTATTGTGTTTAGTTTGACTGGTTTCGGTGTATTTGGGGAGTTAGAATAATGTAAGATTTGTGATTTAATTATTGAGTAATTTAATTTAATTGATTTGATATTCAATCTTATGGTAGATTTAATTATTAATTGATTAAGTTATTCATGTGAAATGATTTAAATTATTCATTTTGAAAATGCATGCAAATTGGAAAATTAGAAAAATAAATTGAAAGTCAAATTTGAAATTCAAAATTCAAAAATTCAACCAAAAAAAAGGATATTTCTTATTTTCTATTTTCAAAAATTTATGAGGCTTGTTGTGGATTTTGGAAGGATTTTGCATTATCTTGAATTTCTTCACAATTTTTAAACATGGAGTTTTTTTGAGAAAATTGGAAAAGAGAAGAGGAAGATTGCTTGTTTTTGTGGGTTTGAAGGAAAAGCTTGTGGAATTTGAAGTGCTCAAGAGGGTTTCAAGGCAGCACACCTTGTTTGATTGTGAATTTGTTGGTTTCATTATGTTGAGTAGTGAAAGGTTAAATTTCCATGTTTCTTTCAATCCTTCATTGTTCTTGATGTTCTCCAATTTGTTTTTAGTCTTCAATGGATTGTTTGGATAATTAGACCTATTTTATTTATAGAAAAATCCATGTGAACTTGGATTATATTTTTTATAATTTTACTATGGTAGGGTTATGCTGGCCAAATTTCTTTAAAATAAAATAAATAAATTTTTCCAGAATTTTATTATTATTATTTGTTCTACCTCTCTAGTTTTGGTTTTTCTATTGAAAAAAACTCATTTTGTTGAGAAAATAAAAATTAAATTAAAAAAACAAAAACAAAATTCAAAATGACAAAAAAAAAAAAAGAAAATGAAGAAAAAAAAAAAGCAGTTAGGCGAGTGGGGGCTCACCCCACCGCCACTCCCATAGGAGTGGAGTGGGGGATTCACACCCACTCCCCCGCCGACTACGGCCCACGCGAGCTATGCAGGCAGCGGCCGCCACAGTGGTGGCGACACTGTCGGCGCCACCCGTGGGGTGACCGCGGCGGTTCCGCCACCCCTTGCGCCTGTGAATAATAGTGGCGCCGCCCTCTGTGGCCACCGAAATCCCTCCTCCGCCATCACTGGGTGAATTTCGCAGCTGGGCCGACCTCCCCAAGCATTTTGGACAGTTGGGCATGAAATTCGAGGTTCGCACGACCCAACCTTAGGGTTGGCACGTGAACCGAGGCCACCTTTGTGTTTTAAAATTAAAGAAATATATATAATAAAATAATAATATTTTAATTTAAAATATTATAATTTTTTGTAATATTATAATATTATAATTATTATAATGTTTTAAGGTTAAAATTTATTATTTTAATATGATTTATCCTTCATATAGTTAAATACTTGTAATATTTTAATAATATGATTATTAAATTGATGAACTATGGAAGTTGTAAATAAAAATGGTCATATTATTATTTTAATATTAATGTTTTAAAATGAATATGTTATTATATTATTTCAATTACTTAAAGGGGGAAATATTGTGTTCTTTTAATGGGGTTAATTGTTTATGGAATAATATTTGATTTAAAATGGGAACTTGTGTTAAGGGGAATTATGGGGACATGGGTAATGTCTTATGCATTCAAATGTCGTTGTAAATGAAATGATTCTTTTTAAAGTGGCGTAATTAGTTCCGTTTATTGAACGCACTGGTTATTAAATGATTAGTTAGGACATGGGTTTAGTAAACCCAAAGTAGAAATTGATTCCTGTCTTTGCATTGATCTATGTGCGTATCATTGGGAAGTGTGGGTTTCCTAAATATCAAATCTTCTAGTTGGGATTTCACTCTCTGGGTTGTCATTTTGTGTAGTCAACCATAGATGGCCTTGGGTAGTGCATAACCAGTTCGTTTCCCGGTTATCACGAACGGGAGTGTTTGTTGACTGTATGTCATGGTTAGGGATGTGATATCCTTGCGTAGCACTTGTGTACCCTTGGGTTGTGGAGTTGTTCCACGTGTCGTCTTAGAGGAGTGGCTTATAATGAGGGCCGACACACAAAGTGGTGCCAGGATAACTCGTTGTAAGTTAGTTAATCTAGTGATAACTAAATTAAATGATTAGAGTATCATGTAGCATCAAACATTTAATAAGATAATTATGCCTTGCTCATGATCACAAGGGCTTGTAAAGACTTGGGTCGAGACGGGAAGGCTTGGAATGGCAAGATCATTATCTTGTCGCCATGAAAGATAATTGATTCCGCATTGGTTTACATGAGGGGCTGAAAATCATTAGAGGTTACCAGGATAACCCGAGACGGGGGTCGGGACCTAGGAAGACTCACCAAGATAACCTATGTAACAATGTGATGACACTTATCCTAGGTTGACAGTATGGTCACATCAGTGATGCAATTGATTAAGTAAATTCTGGAAGCATTGTAACCCTGTGATTTACTGTTGTTACTGTATTTACTTCAGTATGGTTATGTTAGCCTATGTCTAGTGGTAGACGTCCTTGGTTAGAGATTTTGGTTACTATCTCCTAGCACGGGGGGTGGACCTTTGGGTTTCACTTGGTTGGGTGGCATGCACCTTACTCCATTGGGTTTTCTCCTTGTTCATGTGGATGAGACTTCCAGTTGGAGAGCTCGTGGTTGTTTCAGTTGCAGTCCTTTCTTGTTATCCTTTCCTTTATTCATGTTATCATTACCCCTCTTGTTATTGAGGTGGAATTTGTAATTGTAACCCTATGTTATTGGACTTGCCTCATTCGGGGAATGAGTGATTGTAACCTTATGGTTTATTGAATGGATTAATGAAATCGAAAGTCTTATCTTATGCTTGTTGTTATTTCACCTTACTTGGAATGTATGTGTTAATTTATTGATTAAATAAATGTCGTAGTTTATATTCATGTTTTTTTGAGGTTCTATATAACCTTTGTCTCGTAACCTTAGAGGTTGTTGGCATTAATCAATTAACTTACTAATCATTTATCCTTTTCTAAAAAAAATAATATTCCGTTTAAGTAGTTAAATGCAACTTCCTCTAGGGTTGCATGGTGGGGCATTAGAACTTTCATGAAACATGTCATCATTTTTATTTTATTTTGTATTTGAAAAATGTGGAGAATATTTAGTTGATATGATTTCGTAAGTAGGATATTTTCATTGAATATCTTTTTAGTTTAATTTGATTTTAATTTTATGTCTCATTATAATCCACCTAAGGTATAAATTTGATGGTAAACCTTGCATGAACAAGTATATTTTCAATGACAAATATCCATTTAAAATTGCCTAATATTTTTTTTATTAAATTTATAACCTGTTTTAGGTACTTAAGAGTTAAAATAAAATGCATTGAGCATGGATTTTTGTTATGTATGACAAACTAGAACCTTCCTGAAATACATTAAATATCACACTTAAACATAAAACCTTCATCTACTCACCATTTTATAAACTATAGATCAACATATATATACAAAAAGAAATTGCAAAAAATACATGGTTAAGGGGAGAAAAATACATAGGCCCCCAATGGTTTACATAATCTTAAACATCACATTGCAACATTTTTCATTGCCCCACAACATACTTGTAAGTGCCTAAAATTTCATAGGCTAATAGGGGAGTCCAATGATCAATTTGGTAGCCTAGTTCATGACTCAAAAGACATGAATTTTTCATAAATACAACACCCTTCTTGTGAATCAAGACAAACTCTATTAAATCCACAAGAGAAATATATCAACCAATTGCGCATCAACAATTATTCCCCTATCCATACTAGTACTCCTCTCTATGTGGATTGAGTCACACTCAATTATCCATAAATCATAAAACATCCAAGCTTCCTCTTGCTCCATGAAGGGACACACAATAAATTGGTGCTTATCATCCAAGGTATCATCTCTAAGAAGAAAATAGCTCAAAATGATAATATTTTTCCAACCTCTAGTGACTCTAGTATCAATTTGATCTTGTTACATTTTATGTATTAGGATCTCTAATAATATAAGAATGTGAGTCTTTGATATCTTTGTGAGGCATAAAATGGATGGTTTGGATAACATAAACATTTAATAACATAATAAAATTAAACATTATCAAATTTGAAGGTGTTGGTTTCCTTCTAGTGAATACACCTTTTACAATCTCCTCCCTATTTTCTATCAAAATTAAATATCTCTAATATTACACAAAATCATGTATCATCAATATAACATTAAGCCTTATATGTCCTTAAAAAACTAATCACCTTAACACATTAGTTCTATACTTTCTAAGGCTTGTATAAAATATGGATTCAAAATTATAGATATAGTTGCTCACTTATCTTCACCACTTAAGAATGTTTTTCCAACTTATACCCACAAAATTTAATGTTATTGATTAAGATTATTTTAACATAAAGGACCAATTCATAAATATTTGTTGGATCATACACTAAAACAAAAACACCTTTCCACATTCACACCAAAACCTTATTTTTCATACCTACAACCATTACAATTTATTTTCAATAATTTCAAATTTTTTATCCTCCACATTTAATTCATCATTCACTTTGATGAATTTTCCTTTTAATTCTATGTCAAGTGTTGGTATTTCATTAACTCTAGAAAACTCCAATTATGATTATTATAGTTTATCACTGAGTATTTGTAACAATGATATTACTTTAACATACACATGGTTGTAATTTCAATGAGGATAACCATGGATTTTGTATAATTGATTAAACAATCCTAATTGTATAATATAGTTGTCTAAGGTGAATCAAGGAACTACTATATTTGGTGTTGAGCATATATAATTGACATACTACTCATTTTTACCTAACCAATGTTATTTCTATGAGAAAAACCAATAGTTTTTGAAGGCTTGGCAAAGAAATATATATTAGACATAACACTAATGGAGGAAGAACATAGATTAAACACATCACCAATGGATGACAACTTGTCACATCATGTCGATGAAGGAATATGAACATGAAAAAAATAAAATAAATTAAAAAAAATGACTTATAAAAATGGATGAGAAAATAATCGACATTGATTGAGCATGGTGCAGGAAAGGTAAGGTAAGGTTGGTGTTTGTACCATTAATAAGGCATGGTGACCCTTCTTTGGAGTAGGAAAATTTACAAGTTGTGGGTCAAATTGGCATGCAAACACTTGATCATTCACCCATGACCACATGAAGAAAATGCATTTTTTTGATAGACCATGACCTCCATAAATTTACAACATGAGCTCAATTTAGGTGTGTGAAGATAGGAAGAATAAGAGAGAATGTATGGGATAAAGGAGGTTGAATAGATTTTGGCAAGGAGAGTGGGAGGAGAATGCAAAGAATGGTGTGAGTGAGAGGGGAAAGGTTGCAGATTTTTCATGAAATATATTTATGAAAATACCTTTAAAATGTTGGAGCAAACACAACTAGGATGTGTAAAGCTGAATTCCATGGATATTGCCAACATCCTTCTTGTCAAAAATGGAAAGGAGAGTAGGAGGGAATCTGAGAAGTGTTGGGAAACTTGTGGCAAGCTAGTATTTTTCTTTCATTTCAATACTTACTTTATTAGATGTCTTTTGAATTGTTTCTATAACCTCTTGGCTAGGCAACAACTTTCAAATTAGTTTCCTATCATTTGAAGCATGACATGTCACTTTTCATGGCTATATATATTTATTTTTGGGAAAGTGACCTTTAGTTTTCTATGACTCATTATATGCCTCTACACTATATGCTCAAATCACTTATACTCACCAAAATTTGGTGCCACATCAATAGTATTATTATGTTTCCTTAAATTAGAAAGACTTGGTTAAATATTGGGCCATTGTCTAATTGTTGGCATTTTCAATTTTAACCTTGGTGCTCCTATTTATTTTGCATTGACATTTTAAGGTGTTGGGCCATATTTCTAATGTCTATGCCATATTTATTGTACAAATAAACTATGGTTGTATCTTGTTCTCCTGCTTGAGCCAATTTCAAATTGATTGCATTACTATAGTTCCATTATTGTAGAAATGAGCCAAACCAACTCCATCTTCATTATTTATATAGGTCTTTATTGATTTTTATTCTTCTATGATGACATATTGATGCATTGAATAGGGTTGTTCCACCTTCACAACATGAAGATAGTAGAGAATAATTATCAACCTTAACATATAGTTTCCTTTTATGTCATTCCTAGTCATGTAAAAATGGTATACCACATCCAAATCTTGTCAAGGCTTTGGCTCTAAGGTCTTCAATCTTCATTGGGTAGTCAATGGGATGAGCTTGTCTTATTGTAGCTCAGGCAATCATTCACAACAAAGAATTCAACAACTATCAATGTAGTGAAATTTCACACAAGAGGTACCTTTATTTCCATCAACTACTCATTCATTATCAAAGTCCAAATATTAATTTGTTTCCTTCTCTTTCAACTCTCATATGATTTCAAGAATAATATATTCAATTTTATTGTAATATAATGTCTTAGCAATGGTGATCTTTCATTTATGACTTTTCTTTGCGAATTATATGAAACGATGGGAGCTGCAAAAATGCCTAATCAACAGTAGTTTTACATTTAGGGAATAAAAACCAAACTCCCTCTAGTCAACAACTCAGCCTCCTTGGTGTTGCACAACCATCTGAATTCCATTTTGATCATCATAAACCTCCCATATTGATAAATTTATTGGGTTGACCCTTACAATATGTGCAAAATTTGAATAGTCAATAAATTGAATAGTATTACCAAGTGCAAGAATGATGCAAATTTTGGTAACATTGATCATATATATAGGCCAAATAAAGAATGATATTAAATAAAATAAAAAGCACTCCTTATAAGTAGCTGGTGAAACCAAGATCTAGAGGTAACTAATATCCTATAGGGTTCCCAAAATATCAAACACTATAATACTTGATATGCGAAAGTTGGGATTATTAGTAATTCATAAACAAGGAATTTCCTATAGCCAATGGTTGATTGTTTGAATGTCCAAGTATTTGGAGTTTTGAGTAGATAATGGTAGGAGACAAATAGGATCTTACCTTTAGTTCATTATACCTTTATGATAAGTCTCTAAGTGAAAAATATGGTAAGGAATACTAGGTTAAATCTATAGTAATAAGAACCCCTTATAATAGGATCCAAGAATAAAATACACCTAATAGAAGATTCAACATGCAATTACAATCACTTAATTATGTAGGTGATAAGGACTTCATTAATGAAACTAAAACCATACTTGTACTAGGTTGTTGCATGATTAAATAGAATGAAACTATCATTTATTTCAATGGTTTTGTACAAATTAAGAGATAAATAAAATTGCAACAATATAGTAGAACATAACCTAATATCTTATTGCTTATTAATAATTTCATAATTAGTTATAAATGGCCAAGGTGAAATTTTTATATTTCATGAATTAAGACTTTTAAAAGTAATGGATTTCAATAGATAATAAAGGATATTAAGAGATTAATAAAATATTATTATTGGATGTATATATTTGGATTTTAATCCAAGGGATATTTTCTTACCAACTATATAGAGTCAAATTGTATATTGTCTCTCCTTTGAGAAAATTTATAACTATGGTGTTATGGTTTTCAAAGTTTTAATAATTCTTGTATGTGAAGGGAAAATGGCCATCCTAGAAATCCATCTAGGATTAACATGTTCCGTCAGTAAAATTCATTTAAATTTAGGAACCTCAAAAGCATATACTACTATGCCTTAAAGTGGAAACCAACATAGTCTCCTCTAGCAAAAAACCTATATTTATAGAGTATACAGTACATAGTACATAGGATAGAAGTTCCCTTAAACCCACACCCATGCATGAGAATGCAACAAGAAAGGAACTACATGAAAAATCATGCAACATGCACATGCAAAAAAGAACCTATCAAAAATCTGGGCATCCACATTCCAAGTTTGACTCAACTAGGAATAGAAAATACATCTTGAAACATAAAAAAATGGTGGATGTGGGGATGAGGTTTCACCAAAATGAGATGATGATATAAGACACCCACACTTTCAATTTTCCTATTTCATTAGAAAATGAGATCTCCCAAGGATAGAATTGAATTTCAACCTTGAGGTGAGTCAACTCTATTGGGATAGATCTTGTTGTTTTCTAATGACAAAAAATGACTAAAATGACTTAAATGCACTTTTGGGAGATGGAAATAAAATGCTTAATGAACTCAATTATATGATGTAAGACTTGAAATGAAGAGTATAAGGATAGCACAAACATAAAAAAACAACTTTCAAGCAGATCTAAGAAGGGCAGACTAATGTGAATATGTCACCAAAAGCGGGTTCTAAGTGTCTTGCAAGGACAAATTCACCATAGGGAAAATGGGTCTCTGGATATGGGGTCCAATATATGATTTCATAGTACTTCGAACCCTTATCTAAGCTTTCGATTTCTCCAGATTCCATTGTTAGAAAGTTGCAAATAAATTTTATAAATAAGTTTACGTGGCTTGACAACTTTGATGACAAGTTTAAATTTTTTGTAAAATTGCTCCTTTGATCAATCTCCAATCCTTCTTCACTTGCAAATTTTCACATACAAAGAGAGGGAAAATTTGTTTGTTTTTGATGAAAAGGATTTTCCTTGGTCAAACCCTAGTTTGGTAATTAAACCTTGATAATGAAATAATGAGAAAATGATAGGAATTTGATGAATGAACAATGTTATGCTGCAACTCACCAAACCCTTAATGGTTGCCCTTAGAGGGCTAAAGTCTAAGGCATCTCTCTAAGTATTGGATTTTTCTTGAATTGGCTTGATTTTACACTTGATTTGATGCTTGAATCCTTGAAACCTACATCACATCGTTAGCTCCAAAACATGACATGAACACACACATGAACTTTGACATGATGATATGATCTTGATTGTTGTTGTGGGTGACTGATAAATTTGCTTGTCAATGCTCTTGTCAATATATTTTTCTCATATGATCTCTTGAGTATGCATTTTATTGATAGATTGATTTAAATTGATAAAATAACTATGTATTTATAGGTTTTTATCTAATTTCCTAAAAATTAGATTCCACAAGCTAACATTTGAAACTTGAATTTGAATCATTAAAATACTACCAAAAACATATTAAAAATTTGAGTTTTGGTACTTAAGGAGGACCCATTCGCCCTTGGTGAATGGGTCATGGGACATAAATCTAAGACACACAATTTCCAAGACAAATAATTTAATATTAGCAATTGTTTAATGTTGGTTTCCCTTTCAAAAAATAGGAATAATAAGGCATTGTAATGCATAATTTAGGTAATTAGAAGCTTAATTAAGTCCAATTTAATTAAGGGACCTAAACATAGTGTGAAAATGTAAAGGTGCACATTTTTCTACACTACACATCCAAACAAAACTCCTATTACAAATAGCAACACCCAACCTTGACTTTTCAAAGTGAGCACCAACTTCCAAAAAAGTGGTACATGTCACAGTTAACTCATCATGCCTTGACACATGTCACCACCATTGAAACTCCAAGAAGTTTCTACAAACTCCTCTTTCCAAATGAGCTCCCAAGTGATGTGTCACTATGGAATACCTCCTTGAAGTATGCACAAACAACAATGCTTTGAATAAGTGATTGAGTGACAAGTGACACTTCATTGAGCTCCACACCTTGCATGTAGGATTAAACTCTCCCCGATGGATCTCACAAAGTGCTATGAAAATTGTTATAGTTGGTAACTTAGGATATATCATTTTTTATATAATTATTTATCCTAAAAATAATACTAGGACTCAAAGGTTGAGACACCTTAATCCCAACAGTATGGCCCTATAGATTCATGTTTTTCTAATTGATATTGGTGTCATAAATTAATAGGATCATGATACTTGATCATATTTTTCGAATATCATTGGAGCCATATTAGGTCTTTACATTATTGTCATATTGTGAATAGACCTTGAGTAATACTACCCTTACTATTAGTACATGTATCCTAATTGAGATATTTATTATATCAGGTTATGATCATACATGAATGTTTAAGGTGTCTCTTATTAGTATAATATAGTGGTTCAAGATACAAAGAACCAATATACATGTGATATCTAAGAGAACTAAGTCACATTGTATGAATGTTATCACATTCTAAATCTAAATGGTACCTCATGTTATAAACTATGTGGTATTATCATCGGGGTACCAAGTGTAGCATGATATACCTAATAGGTAATTGTAAGGGGTTTTGGGATGCTCACATTGAATTAGGAATAATAACTATGGTGAGGCTTAATTTAAGATCCTAAAATACATGGATGGAATTGATATGGTATTGGTTTACTAAATTGGAAAGTTGTGTGCATGTGTCCTTTTGAGAGACCTTGTGAGGAGAACTACGTGTGATTTTGATCCATTTGGAAGCAGGTACGTAGGTGGTCCTTGGGCAAAGGATGTCCCTATGACCTCAAGTCCATAGAGGGGATTTAGGGGGATAACTACAAGGGTTTGGGTTGTTCCTAAATGGTTTTATCTTTCCTCCTCCGTAATATTTAGTTTGAGGCTGAAATGAGTACCACATGGGTATGAAATGGGTTAAGAAAATCTAATAACTTGTATTTAATACATGATGTTCTTTTGAATAGTAAGTTGAAAACTAAGAGATTGAATACTTTATAGTTGGTATTTTATTATATGTATATTTTGGGTAAAGTCCATCTTGTGTTGTTTCTATGTAAATTTTATGCATTGTGAAAACTTACTCCATATCTATAGGCCTTTATTTATAGGCTCATGTATCTATTGATAGTGATTGTGATTCATGTTATGTATGATCCACTCAAGTGTGAACCTCTGGGATATTTGAGAAGTGGTAGGAAATCATTGGATTGTGCTAATAAATAATGTTTAGGCTACTACTAGGTACTAGCCGGTATTCACCTATTTCATAGAGGTGAAGGTTTCTATGGGATACCCTAGTTATGATATGATAATGGTTGCACAAATAGGGACCCATCTATGTGGGTATTGATAATATAAGGCTAGCTATTGTATCAAGGGGGTTCATTGGCTATCACTGATAAGCACATAAGTGATTGATGACAAGTGTTTCTCGGGATGTGAAGAAGATAGCTAACAATATGACTAAGGTCACAAGGTGGTATATGTTGGGAGCTACTTATTATTGGGTGGAAAAGCTTGTCACCGGTGGCCTATAGGCGATTCAAGTCAAATCCAGTAGGCTATGGTACCTAGGTTCACTACTTGTGGAAAGTATTAGGATGGAGGATGGACCTATAGTGTAGTATGGGATGCATCAAATCCCCTTCCCACATGTCAGACTATATACTTGGACTTGTAGGGTTGAGGATAGACCTCTAGTGTAGTATGGGATGCACTGAATCCTCTTCCCATTTTTTTGATGGTCTAGAAGACCAAAAGAAAGGATTGGACCCATGGCATAGTGCACAATGCACCAATATTATTTTCTATCTAGGATGCATTATGGACATGTGTTAGTCAACCATTGTGATGTGTAAGCCAATCACTAAGTATATGTGATGTGTGTTGGAGCTAATCATTATGGTACTTGTGATGTACATATGAGCTAGGAACCGTTGTACTTGTGATGCGTTGGAGTTAGTCACTATGTATTTGTGATGTATGTTGGAGTCAAAACTATTGTAATTTTTATATGTGTATGAGCTAGTCACTTTTGTACTTGCGATGTGCCACTGAGATAGTCACTATTGTACTTGTCATGTACATATGAACTAATCACCATTGTACTTGTGATCTTGTATGATCCAATCACTGTTGTACTTGTGATGTGTATGAGCTAGTCGGCTTGTGCATATGGAGGTATGCATGTGACACTCATTTTGTATGATCTTTGGTATTATGGTATGATATGCCCCTCGTGAATATTGTGAATGTTTGTATACTAATGCTTGGTAATGATTGGTATGGATCCAACACTTGATGAAAAAGTTATTATCATTATATTATAATTGGATAAGTTGATAGCTTACTTGTACTTAATTAATAGTCATGGGTTAAAATAAAGATTAGATATCTCCTACAAGTGGATAGAATGAAATCCCTCTAACATTGTGGGGAAAACTATGAAGCCTTTGATTCCCATGAGGTGATACGTAGGTAGGGTCACCATGAACCCTCGAGGTTTAGGTATGGGTCTAGGAATGAGCCTAGCTATATGAGCTTAAAACTTTGGAGTATAAGAATGCAAGTGGTGAAGTTTATTTACTATCAACATGGTGAGTGAAGAATTTCAAAAATCAAAACTTATAAATTAGATGAAGGAGGCTTGGTCAGTTAGGTTGGTAGTTATGGTAATTTGTTTAAAAGAAAAAAATGTAGTGATTTTACACAACTCAATATTGATGTACAACTAATTTTAATATGTAGTACTACCCTAACAAATAAATGAGAATAAGAATTCATAGAGCATTATTTTTTTGATTGTATCCTTTCCTTATCATGATTATTGTACTAATATTTCTTGGGCCTTGATACAATACTAAATTTTTTAAAAGCATCTACATATGTAGACTAATAAATATAAATGATATATTATTAAATTCATTCATAGTTTTACAATCAACAATGTAAATGCTTATGAAGTTCATTTTGTAACTTCCCCAAACTACCCTAAACTTTTTTTTGTTATGCTTTTTTACTCTTCTCATATCTCTCCACTATTTATAACTATAAGATTGACTATTTTTTTGGATAGAGCTAATCTTCGGATAAAATGTACCATGCATAGGCATGTAATATACAAAATACATAAAACAAATACATAAAAATATACATAAAAAGTACATAGAAACATACATAACATGATGGGATGGATTAGTGTGGGACCCACCAGACGGGGGATAAAAGTGACGAAACTGGAAAATGGGATAAAACGTTATAGTGAGGGAAGCAAGGAGATAATAGCGTTGATAGGTTGGTTTTCTCACCTTTTTCTGGTCGTGATGCCGAGGCAGGAGTTGGATCATAAAACTTGGCCCCATGGATTGTGCAAGAAGTTATCATTTGCAATGAATTTTATGTTCGCGCAAGAATTGGAAGCAGATTGACATGTGTAAGACCTACATTGAAATTTGTAAGAATAATTGTTTTTCGAGAAAGACGTTAGAATAAACTTTGTGTTGTGAGTGTTTTTAGTTTGCACGTTGAAAGTTGAAGGTTGGAGTGCACATTGAGGATTTGGAGGAGAAAAATGACCAAATCGAGGTGAGGGGTGACTAACTGATTCGGTTGTAGAGGGTTTCACAACCCTATGTGGGTTGCTCTTTTCTTAACACCTAGGGTTTTCCAGCATGGAATTTTATAAAATAATTGAATATCTTGAAAAGATTTTGTAATCTAGACAATACAAATGTAATGAAAGCCCCCTTCAAAATTTATAACAACTCTTAATATGAGTAAAAATTGCATTGAAATTTCCTCATGATTGAAAAAAAGTGCACAAAATAATTGTAAATTGGAAAACACAATGTGGGTTGTCATTTATTTGAATTTGCATGTTTAAAAGTAAAGGGTTGTAGTGCAGGAGCACCAGGAGCCTCGTAAGTATGCCTTTTGTATTTTTTGGATTTTAGGTTGGTTTAGGTGTTTTTGAGTCAAATAAGGTTTTTCAAGATCATTTGGGATCATGTTGATCCATTTTGGAAAGTTATAGGTCTATTGGTCTAAAGTTGTAGAAGTAAAATTGCTAAAAAGTTGTCATAAAGATGCCATGAAAAGTGGTTAATTAGTGATTACAGAAAATTAAAAGATGGGGTCAGTTAAAAATGTGAGGAAGGATTGAAATTGTATAAACTTGATCCCAAAATCGTTTTTTGGGGGTTGTTAAAATATTTGAGCAAAGTTTGAAGCATTTTGAGTAAGTTTTTTTGTAGTTTTCCTATAAAAAATGTTGTTATTTTTCTTTGTATGAAATATTACACCATAGTATGGCCCTAAAAACAATTTCATGATGTATATTTATGTTGTATATTTCATTTGCAACTGGTTTGATAAATTTTCAATTTGATTTGTAGAAGTTTTGAGTTTTTTCATAAAAACTGTCAAAAACCCTGCCTAGGGTTTCTAGTCAACTTATTTTGATCACATCTTGAAATCTGTATGGTGAAAAGTCATGAAATTTTTTCAGAAATTATATTTTTATATATATTTCATGCTCCCAAAGTTTCAGATCCTTTTCTTTTGTTTTGATATGGTTTTTGTTTAGCAGATCTATTCTTGACTGTGTGACAGGACAGCCATAAAGGGTAGTGAAAGTTAGTTTGCATGCCATCAAAAAACAAGGTTGGTGCATTTTTGTGATTGGAAAAGGTGTGAAGAATTTGTATGAAGGTCTTTCAGACCTAATAAATTATTTTTAAAGCTTTCTTGGCCATTATTTGACAAAGTGTGATTACTGTCCTAAATGATTATGTATGACAATGTTGGGGCAACAATTGAAAGTTGAACAAATCTGTCTAAAAGTGTTTTTTGTGCATATTCCTTGTTGGGAAGGGGTCTTAGAAGGTCCTATAGACCTGAAAAAAGGATTTTAGAGCACTCTTGAAGGGTTAGACAAGTTTTATTGTGCCTGTCCCAAGAGGACCAATTTTACAATCATTGAGTAAGTGTTGGCAACGAAGCAAGTTAGCATTTGTTTTTTTAGTCTAGGTGTTGAATACCTATTGGAATCACCATTAGAATGTTTGAAAGAGGCTTCCAAATCTGTATTGAGGTTTTGAAATAATTCCAAGTGGATTTTCCTTAGTTCATTGAAGTCATATAGGAAGGTGTACATAGGAGCAACAATGGAGAACATGTAAGAACAATTTGTCTTTTGGGTCTGTTTTCATGAGCTCTTTCCTTCCTCTACATCAGGTTGCCTCATGAGGAGTATTTTCAGGTGGGGTATATATAAAACTAACCAAATTGAGCTGAGGGGTGACTAACCAATTGGTTTGTTATGTGTAGAGGTTTTTACAACACTATGTGGGTTGCTTGCTTCTTAACACCTAGGGTTTTGCAACATGGAGTTTTACAAAACAATATGAATGTATTTAAAATATTTTTTTTTTTAGACAATACAAATATAGTGAAAGACCCCTTAAAAATTTATATAATGAGTTTTAATTAAAGTAAAATTGCATTAAAATTTCCACATATGATTGAAAAGAAATTCAAAAAATAATTGTAAATTAGAAAACCTAACGTGGGTTGTCATTTATTTGATTCTCCATGTTTAAATGTAAAGGGTTATCTCATGAGGATGAGTTTTAGGTGGTAGATACATAAACCTAACCAAATTGAGTTGAGGGGTGACTAAGCAATTCGGTTGTTATGTCTAGAGGGTTTTACAACACTATGTGGGTTGCAATTTTCTTAAAACCTAGGGTTTTGCAATGTGGAATTTTACAAAACAGTATGAATTCATTGAAAAAAATTTGTTGTTTAGAAATAATGAATTTAATGATAGGCCCTTTCAAAATTTATAACCATTCTTAATTAGAATAAAAATTGCATTTAAATTTCCTCATATGATTGAGAAAAATGCAAAAAATAATTACAAATTGGAAAACACAATGTTTTTGTCAGTCATACGATTGTGGTTGTCAAGGCATATTTATCTTTTATAAGTTATGCAACCACACCTTTGAATTTTTATCTATCAAAATTATTTACACAGTCATTATAGGTAAATTGAACATTTCCTAATTGATCCTTCAAGTGCTTGATATTAGCCTTCAAATTTTTAATTGCCTCAAATTCTTGCAAACACTCATTTTGTAATGTGTCCATGTGTCATTCTTCATAAGAAACACCTTCCATTGTTGTGTTTATTTTATCAAATTCATGTGTTTTAGATTGCAGTTGTCTGTCAACAACATTAATTAAACTACTCTTTTGATGATAAAATCTTCTTTAAATCTTTTAATTCCTTTTCTAAGTGGTTAATTGTAGTGTTTTTGTTGTTTTACTTCAGTTTCAATACTTCCAACTATTGATTTTGCATCTACAAGTTGACCAGCCACATATTTTTCCTCATCCCCACTGTTGTTACCTATTATCACCCCTTGGTATTCCTTTTCATGAGCTTCAAACTTATTTTTCATGTCTTTTAATTTAATATTTGGAGTAGTGTAGATTCCCTTTTAATGTATAATAAAATTGGTGGAAATCACACAATTCAAGCAAAAACTTGGTTGAACACTCCACTTGACATTGAAAATACTTTCATTAAATTATTGATCAGGGCTAGTAGACTTGTGTTCGTACCGACACTATATGTTCTTCCAAAGACCTAAGGTTACCTAAATTATCCTAGTGAAGGTAGTATACTTGTTGGAAAATATTATCTCAATCTCATGATCTTTCCTCCTAGTCCTTTGTACTCTAAAATTTGTAACCATTCATTTATGATGACATCAGGGTTCTTTAATTCCTTTCTTACTGAGAGAGAAATAAATTTCTCTCTCTCCTCATATTCCTCCATAATTTCACCCTTGAAACCTTCATTCCTAAAGTAGGATGCTAGTGCTCTGACCTATAAATCCCCCACAAACATCAAGGGTTTCCATTATGTCTCCTCAGGCACTACATAGTTATGCAGATAGTACTCACAAAGCTGGTCATGTTCATCTAGTGTAGAGTCAACAAAAATATTAAGGAAATAAAATTTCCTGCTCATTGCAACTGACTTGTTACTTATTAGTCTGGTAAACTAAAAACTTTGAAACTTTTCTTCCAAAAAAAATGCATAAGCTCTTGCTAGGGGTGTACATCTAACAATTTGGGTAACTTTATTTGCTAAATATTCCACTATGATTGCTAACTTTTTCAGCTCAATTTCCTTCCCCTCTAGCACTTTGGTATGCTCTGCAATTAGTGTTTCTTTTTATTTTCCCCATTTTCCCTTTTCTTGTGAAAATTCATCAAAAGTTTTTCATAATTGATACCCAAGGGATAGAGTTGTATGATGAGTTGTCCAGTCTTTATAGGAGGGGGTCTGCTATTTTTTGCTACAAGTTGTGTATCCCTTGTTTTAGCTATGGTAAGTTGTGCCAACAGGTCCAGTTTTGCCCCGTGTCCATATGTTTGTAGTTTCTCCACCATTTCCTAACATTCCTTTCTTCTAAAAATATTTCCTCATCCCTTAAAGTCTGATCGTTACAACCCTCTGTGTATTCAAAACCCTCATTGTCAAGGTTGTATGGGGCTCTCCTCTTGGTTTTGTGAGCAAAAAATATATCCTCTGAATCTAAGTTAGAGGTGGATACATACCATTTTCTTTTGCCAGGAACATGCACCTTCTTAGGAGCATTTTCCTTTATTTTTGAGTAGTGACTTTTTTAGTGGCTAATATTCGCCACTTGGCTAATAGTTGAAATTTGGGAATCCAAAATTGGCTAATAGTTCGAGCTATAATGTGACTTGAATCGCCACATTTTTACAAAATTTTATTAGAGTCTTATTTAAATCGCCAAATAATTTATTTTATTAAAAAATTTAACTCAAAAATTCACCACAAAATTTGATACATGATTAGATTAGATTTGCCTAAATTTTATAAATTATATTAGAAATATATATTAATTCATCAATATTATATCATAATTATTATATGCTTTAGGGCCATATTTCTAATCTTTAGCTTCAACTGTTGATTTACAATATATAATCTAATGGCCCTTGTTATATTATGTAAGGTAAAATATACCCACAATATGTAATTCTCATGGGGCCCATAAATTTTGGCCCCATGAGCATTGTAGATCATGATTAAATTTTACCTCATAGAATACAATGAGGGTCATTAGATCAATGATCCAAAAAAAAAGAATTGGGCTCCATGAGAATTATAGATCACAAGTACATTTCACCTTGCAGAATATAATGAGGTTTGTTAGATTATATTTTAAACCAATGGTGGGAATTAAATATCATAGTCTATCCCTTGAACCCATTGATAATTTCCACCCTTTGGCCCCTATTTTTGCATAAAAAAATATTTTTTAGATTGGATGGACTTTCCATCATAATTAATTAATTTTCCTATTATTTTTCAATATTCACCATTGCCAATAAATCATTTTTTTTTTCAAAAAAAAGGAAATATTTTCCAATAGAAATTAATATTTTTTCCTAAAAAAATGAAAGATTCGCCAAGATTTTATATATTTTTGATAGGGGTTTCTTAAAGTTATCACTTTTTTGAGTCAGTGTCAACCATCATAATGTTTTTCTCTTTTGTCTCCTTACCTCTCAATTCTTCTTTTCATTTCCCTATGCTTCCCCTCATAACACCTTTTTTTCTCAATCAGCTTGAACACCTAGGTGTAGTAGATGTCTCTTTTCATGTATCCTTTTTCTTCTGCACCTTTGAAGCTGTAGAAGGGCTACCTCGCTTTTTCTTAGCTTTAGGTTTCTTAGAGGTGGATGGGTCTTCTTTGTTGCAGGTTGCATAGATGCTACAAGTGATGATTCTTGCATATTTTTCTCAGGTTCACATTGGCTATAGGTAGGTGAAGTAGTAGGCGAACCATTAGGGGTTCCTCTTATAGGCACAACTGATGGTTCTAGGGTTTCAAGAATTGTAGGTTTCTCTAGTATAATTTTAATGTCCTGAAATTTCACAAATTCTTCCCAAGATACTTGTGGGTATTGAATTATAAGACCCCTTTCTGTTAATAGGGCTATTAAACAATGACGAGAAAGTGTTGAATCATTTTTTTCCCTTAGATATTTGGATCCCATCCTTTTTAACAAGTAGATGAAATTCGGCACATTAACAAGTCTATTATGACAAAGATGGATTAATAGTTTGAAATGTGCAATGTAAAGAAGACATAACCTACCATCACATGTGAGGTACCTGATGATATATGAGGCAAAAAAATCCCACACCCAAGGAATTGAAAGTCTTTTAGTACCCTGGGATGGTGAATCCAAGTTTTCTCCTCACTCACATAACTCTTCTCTTGCAGCTACTACATTTTCTCGAATTGGAAATTTAGCTCCAATCCTTGAAAAACTAGATACTTGTGCAATTGCTCCTTCTAATGCATCTACTGACAATAATTTTACAATGGCTTCACCATGCTACAATGTAGCTATAAATCTCCTAGTTATATCATTATCAAATTTTGTCAACTTCAAAAAATAATCTAGCTATCCCACCCTTGTGAAATGGGTAACACTAATGCATCTTCCAGTATCTCTTTAGTACAACTAGCTCCCTTCAGATAATGTATCCTCCCATGGTGATGTATTCTAACTCTAATAAAAAAATATTCAATAACTCTAAAAATTCAACCCAAAGTTTAATCTCAACAGTCCACCAACCTAAGTTATCTATTACTCTTTTGTGCACCTTTCCTTCAACATCTTCAATCAATTTTCCATTTTCTCATCTGTTCAACTTCTATAAGATTGAAAGGCTTTTAATTAGCTTAAATTTAGGCAATTTTCAACTAGAATCGATAGGGAAAAGGTTGTAGCTGCAAAACAGGGTATGACAAAAAGGTTTGTACGTTTGTTTTGTCTGGCTTTTTGGCTTTTTTGTGTTGGAAACTAATTTTTTTTCTTATGTATTACCCTTTCCCCAACTTAAATACTTGAAGTGACCTCACTTCAAGTTAGGAAAATTAGGTGAAGGTAATAGTTGCAAAGTATGGAAATAGAAGTAATGAATAAAAATTATGCTAGATATAATGCAAGTACATATTGAACATAATGAAAATCCATGTTAATTATGGTTGCATAGTAGGTGTACCTGGTGGATATTATGAACTAAAATTCCGCACGTGTGAAACTTATTGGAGATTATCCATTGCATGATGTTGATATGACATGAATTAATTGCAATGAATCAATGTATAGAGTGTGAAATTAATGGCAAGGTTGCACATGGTTTGAAATGAAGTAAAATGTACGGATGAGGGAATTTGAAGTGATAGTCCAAATTCTTGAAATTCAAAATATGCATCATGAAATGAAATGAGCATGATGCATGTATCGATATGAAAATTTTATTTGTTGCATGTGTGATGAAAAAGTGGAGTGAAAGGTGGTGATCTACAATTAATGTGGCACCAAATTTCAAAATTTCTGAAAGATAGTGCTATGGGTTCCTTCGGCCATAGGTCTCGAACTAAAGTTTGACAACTCATGTGTATTGTGCTAAAGGTTCCTATTAAAATAGGTCCTTGATTGAAATATAGTAGCTTTAATAAATGAAGCTACAATTCCTTACCACAATATGGCTAATGTTGCAAAACAAATGTGTATCATTGTAATTGTGTTATGTGTGCATGTGAGGTAGATTAGTAAATTAAACTTGTGTGACCTTAGGACATGAGTTGTGTAGCTCAACCACTAAGTCACTTGAATAAATTGGTACATCTATTGTTGATTCATCATTGTGTGGATCTATACTTGTATCTGAATCACTGATAATACCATATTGTTGAATGAGAGAAAGGATGAAATAATCCTTTTGTACTAGTTTTTTTATAAAGTTTCAACCTATGGCCATTAACCAACATTGAGAACTATAGTGTAGTAAAATGCATACCCTTGAATTTTCACACTTGTTTGGTCCCTCCTTGCTTTGTTTATCCCTATTTATGTCTTAATTGGTCCTATTTTGCATCCACAAGCCTAAAAAACTATATATTTTTATGGCTAACCTCGACAAACATCAATGGATAAATGATAATTTAATGATTGTGTCTGAGTGTCCCTGATTTTTGGGTCAATAATAAGATGCCACCTAGGGCATATTTGTCCCCCAAAGGTCTTGGGACCCTCTTTTCAAAAGAATCTTTAAAGGGGCACTTTTTGGAGTCTGTGCCCCAAGTTTTCAAGACTTGGGACTAAGACACCACCTAGGGCATCTTAGTCCCCCTTGGCTTATGTTTGGGATTTAATTTAAAATTTTAGTATGATTTAGCCTCCTTTAATTAATGATTTCAAATTTTGGCTTGTTTTGGTGTAATTTTAGGATATTAAGCATGAATAAGTATAAATACAAGGTTCCTTCACTTATTTTCAATCAAGACTTTTTTGAGAGAATTCCTAATAGCATAATTGAGTTCACAAGAGAATTCAAGAGAAAATCTTCAAGCATTTGGATCCATCATCAATATTCAAGCATCATATCAAGGAGATATTGTTGCATCATGTGTGTTTTTGAGCTAACATTTGTGATGTAGGGTTTTGATTCAAGCAAGCAATTCAAGTCAAGATTTATCAAGTACTCATTGGAATCAAGATCTATATCCAAGCTAGCCATTTCACACAAGTTTTTAGACTTCATAGCAAGGGTTTTCTGAATTCTAACATTGCATGTTGTTCATTAATCATTTCCCTCTTTTATTTCATTTCATTTCAAGGTTTAATTACCAAGGGGTTTGACCAAGGAAAACCCCCATTTACTAACAATCAACAAGTTTTTCCTCTCTTGCATGTTTTTGATTGTAGATTTAGGTTGAAGACTTGAAGATCATTTGAAATGCAAAGTTGTAAAGTTTCAAAGTTACATTGCAAAGTTATCATCTTCATGGAAACTCACCTATAGGCCAGATCCGAAAGATTCAGGACCTCGGATCTGGGAAGAAGAAATTGTAGACATTGGACATCAAGACTACATTCAAAGATTTCAGAAATTCAGAATGAGACTAAGTTGACACCTAGGGAATCTTAGTCCTCTCGAGGTTATTTTTCAAAAAATATTTCAGATCTAATTCTGGCATCTGAAGATTCTGCATCTTCCCCAAAAAACAGCAACATGACTAAGACAACAATAAGGGCATCTTAGTCCTCCATAGCACTTTTTGACAATATTTTTGCATTTCCATAATCCTTGTTAAATTTATAGACTTCCTAGGTACACATACCCTAACTTGGTCTTTCTTAATTTCATCATTTTCACTCATTATTTGAATTACATTACTATGTTTTGTGAGTTGAATGCTTACTTGTCTTTTCCAAGCTTTTTCTTGGCGGTAAACCCCTCAAAGCCTAAAAGAACCCTTCCTAGGTCTTCCTTGTTGAGAATTGACTAACCCTTGAGGTTGATAGTCAATCCAATTAGGATTCCTAGGAAATAATTGAATGTTAGTTGGAGAAGAGTGATGTTCTATTTCTTAAACCCTAGAGCACCCCTTTTTCAACTAATCATTTTGGTGAACTTGACATCTTTTAACATCCATTTTCTGATTTGGATTCCATTAAATTCCTAGATCTAGGTTTCATTCATTCTTGCATTGCATCTTGTATTAGTGAAATTGCATCTAGGGTTTCTCATATTTGCATTAGTGAAAGTGCATATGTGTTGCATTTTTTCTTTCTTACATCATCTTATCTCATTGAAAAACTGAAAATTGCATTGTTCATCATCCTAATTTCATTTAAAAACATTGTTATTGCATTCAAAATTGAAAAAAATTGCATTCAATTTCTTATCACTAGTTACTTTTTATTGCATTCATTTGCATACTTTTCTATTTCTAAACATTAGGTCCCTGGGTAGGAAATCAAGAACACTATAAATAACTTATATTTTCCTATTTTTCTAAAAAAACACTCTTACTGGGACTAAAACACCCTTACTGGTGTCTTAGTCCCTCTATGCATTTTTGACTCAGAAGCTTGACTGTCTTGATTGCTTTTCATGCCACTTTTTGGGACCTCAAAATTCCTTTGATAGGACCAAGATGCCCTTACTAGCATCTTAGTCCCTGTTGAGTTTGAAGCTATAAATTTTAGGGTTTAAATCTGCTTTTTTGTGCTTCCTAAGCCTCCTGGTAACATATACTATAAGTCTGGAAAAGTTTTGGGAACATCTAATTTATTCATCTAGGTCAAAAAGATCAATTTAGGGCCCTCTTTTTTGAAATAATTTCAATTACAAGCATCATTATATCTGAAAATGCTCACATTTCTAAGACTTTGCATAATATGGATAAAAGTACTTTTCACTTTTGCATATGCAATGTTTACATTCATAAAACTTTTCATAAGTTTCATACAAGTGTTTTTCATTTTTGGATATACATTGTTTGCATTCTTAAAGTTTTGAATACATTGGATAAACATGTGTTTCATTTTCGGATATGCATTGTTTACATTCTTAAAGCATTGCATAAGATGGTTAGAAGTGCTTTTCATTTTTGTTCAAACAATTTTAGTACTTTACCTTTCTAGGCATGATAAGAAAAAGTTTGTATCCCCTCCATATGAGAGTATTTTAGTGAAATATAATACAACCTTGGACATCCCTAATGATCATATTGATTTTTCTCCTAATATATCTCCTAATGACAAATAAGATATTTTGGTGATAGAAGAACCAAACAATGAGAGTTTTGAGAGTCCTAGTTGTTTCTCTCCTTCTGCCTCTCTTAGTGAACAAGACATTTATGAACAACAATAAATAACCATAGGTAGTCATGATGACCACATAACCATTTAAAATTCAACTATTCTCCATTCATCTCCCAACATCTTCACCTCTTGTGATAATGTTCTAGAGGATGAAAGTTTAAGTGAAGGTATGCTGGTGTTGGATGACAAAAAATTTAAGATTTGTGACAACCCTGTTTGTGTTCCTTCCCCTACCTATCCTATTATGTAAAAAATTAATGAAACTATAAATGATCATGACAATCACATTTTCTCTTCTCCTATTCATACTTTGATGTTAGAAGATCTAATCGATGAAAGCCATGGGAATCTTGATTTCCTCTCTTTCCCTAAAGAAATTTTTTTTGAACAAGACAACAACAGAATTGATGAACAAGACAATTCAACCATTGGTGATACCCCTAATTGTGATGAATTCATCTTAGAATAACTAACCTTTGAATTTCGCGAACATCTATTTTGTAGTTCTCCTAAAAAATCTCCTCCTAGGGAAGATATCACAGTGGAAGAAAATGAGAACATTGAAAATAGTAATTCCTTAGGTGAAGATGATGAAGTAAAATTAGACAAATCTTCACTAAGAGATCATGAAAATAATGATAAGTCTTCTGAGGTTATGCACATTAGATACCCCTTGGATTACTCTCCTGAGTCTAAACTTATCATTTATCCACCCTCTCAAAAGCCACAAGTTCAAAACAAACCCTTCCTTATCCTTGGACCACCTAAGAACAATGTTTTGTAGAAACCAAGTTACAATATTGTTTCTCATACATACAACACAAGGAAAAATTTGTAAGGAATACAAAAAAATTCAACATCCATCCCATTGCCTAATCCTATCTTACCAAGTCTCCCTTGTTTTCCTTCACAAAGTGGAAAGGAGTATGACCTTGTTGAACAACTTAAGAATACTCCTACAAATATTTCCTTATGGGACCTAATTCAAAATTCACCTAATTATCACACTATGCTTCAAATAGCCTTACAACAAGTTGTGGCTCCCTCTAGTGCAAATCCGAATGACACAACAACCATGATTCAAGGAATAAATGTTGACATTGTTTTCCCCCAAAGTGAACTCTCCCCTTTGGAAGTGCAAAAAAAAATGAATCTTTCATGATCATAGCTCAATACAATAGAACAGGGATAAAATGAACCCTTATTGACAATGGCTCAACCTTAAATGTGTGTAGTGTGAACCTTTTGGAAAATCTTGGTGTTTATAAATAAAAAAATCCTACCTGCCTCTTTATCTATTAATGGATTTGATAACGTGTGAAAACAACCGTTTGGTGTAATCACTTTGCCTATTATAGTTGGAAAGGCCACATTAGAAACACCAGTCCATGTTATGCCTCACGATATTTCATACTAACCTCCTTTTAGGAAAAACGTGGATTCATGCAATGAATGGGGTACCTTCTACTCTTCATCATAAAATGAAATACATCTATAACAACAAAGTGTATGTACACTTGAAGCTAAACCTGAACCAAATAGTTGTTTGAACATTGAAAAAAGAAAGAGAATACTTTCAACACATTCACACCAACTACACAAGTAGAACACATGCAATAAAAAAAAGATATATTTCCTAAACCCTTCACAATGATATCGCTAGATGATTTGGGATCATTGGGTTTTGAACCAACATTCATGGGAGAATACAAGATCATAAACAATGACTCTGAAAAGGGCAAAGAAAAGGCAATAATGTCAACACAAAATTTGGAAGACCATTCGAAAGCATCCACCTCAACCACTTTAGAAGAAAAAAGAAAATTACACAACAAACTTCAACAAGATAAACTATCAACAACCACAAATTCCAAAAGAGATGAAAAAGATTTATAGAAAAGGTTATGATCTTATGAAACAAATTGTATTAGTGGAAAAGGATGTGGTGCTATAAAACAAGGTATTTGTGTCCCTATATAGCCTCAAATGAAATAAAAGACTAGTGGTCTTGTTTATTGTCCTTTGATAGAAATAAACAAGCCTTAACTTAACATCAACACTCTAAAAAAAGATTCCTCTAAGCTGACTTTAACAATAGTGCATCTTGAATTGATAGACACTAGTGATCTTGATTGTTATCATTTGAAAGAAATAGATAATTCCTCACTTAACATTAATGCCATCACACAAAACACTAATGAATTTAATTCGATATATTTTACATCTTCCTTTAAAGAAGAGAACAAAATCTTGCAATCTAAAGAGTCTTGTGTAGGTATGTCATCCTGTACTAAGCAAGAGATATCTTTTCCACAAAATAAAGAACCATTTTATACTTTTGATCAAGAGAGTATCTTGGCGAGGCCCTTTCAAGATAATATCCCTCCCTCCAAGAACATGAAAGAAATTATACTACAAGAATTCATTTTGTGCATATCACAGAGTTCATGGTCATTCTACTAATGAATGTAAGGCTTTGAAAAACAAAATTCAACATATTAAGGACTATGGTGCTCTCCCTTGGGTTTAGGCACCTAGTTCCTCTTTTCCATTTTGGCTCATCCATGTGGGGGAAAGGGGTTAGAAAGCCTTGTCCTTGTATGTCACTTGTTGTTGTCTCTTCTAGCTAGTTGACCATTTTCCATGTGTATATAAGAGAAAGCTTGGGATGTGATGACATGCCTTATGTTGGATCACATGTGACATACTCTCATATCTTCTACTTTAAAAAAATGATCACAATAATGGTGTTAGCAAATTATTTAAAGTGGGGGCATACATCGACAATCATACTTCATTGTGTGATTTTGTTTCTTATTGTGATGCGTGCTTTTTATTATGCTAAAAAAAACATTCAATCTGATTATGGGATAGGACATAGACCTTTTTATGCTTAAATATGATGAGTATATTATGATAAAAAGCCCCATGATTATTACCTTTAATGTTTTATTAGTTTGATAAATACTTTATGGCTTTTTATGATCATAAAACCTTCCTGCAGCCTCCACTACCAAAACTTCCTGCAGCCATGTTTGAATCAATGTTTGCCTTAGTTTAATACTTAATAAATGTATGAATAAAGTAATGGATTGTCTTAAAGGATGAATGTGTTGAGCTGACCTTCTTCCTCAGGAAAAGCTAGCGAGATATTTTGCAGGTACCACGATTGGAGGAATGAATTCAATTTCCACTTGAAGAATAGAAGACAAAATCCATAAAGACTAGTTCAACAACAAAAGATGGGGAGACAGTTTCAACTCATCCGCCATGCAGGGAGAGTGTTCCAGAAATATAGGTCAGGCATCTTGGTGGTGCATGAATCCAGGATGGTGGTGCTTTAAGACTGATAAACCGATTTGACTTAGTTCTTGCATTGTCATTCACCTCTTTACTTCTGTTAGTTAAATGTAATAAATTCCTCCCATTTTATAAGGGAAGGTTGGTTAGTAGTTAGAATCCATTTTCAATAAATAGCCCATTTTCCTTTAGAGAATGGGCTGGAAGAAATTGCTATTGTAACACATTTTTCAGTTTCAGAAATACAGTCAAGAGATTGTGCTATGTACTTGTTTACCTTGAATCAATAAAGTTTATTGAGTTTTTCACCTAATTTGTTGTCTACTTTTGGCATTACCTAAGGGGGGCCACTTAGGGAACTATCCATACTTTCATTCTACAAGTTAGAATAGCTGCATTTCCTTTCATAGAAGTTAATGTGATTGTTCCTATAGCTGGAAAAAACATAGAGTTGTCAACTGTTCCTGTAGCCACTAGATGCAGAATAGTTTTATCTTTCAGTTTTTCGTTTCCAAGCAAGTTATCCAGTAAAGTTGTTTCCAGTAATTTAAATTCCAGTATAAAGCATCTTAGGAAATCATGTATGTCTGGAAAGGTGATTAGTGCATATATTGTACTAACCCATTTCAAGTTTACGTCCCTGGGTTGATGATTAAATGAGGTTCTTTAGCAAGTTATGACTTCTGGTTGTGATGTTCAATCCCTGAGTAGAGGAATTCATGTTCCTAGTTATTGAGATGATTAAAGAACACTACATTTTTGGTGTCGTTGCCAGGGATGGTGTTAAACTAAGGACCTATTACAGGCATGCTAGTAAAGAGTTTAAGATTTTATTCTGAGTATTTTTAGTTTAGAATTCTGCATTCCAGCATCTCCATAGTTAGTTCACTTTTTTTGTATGCATAAAAAAAGAGACCAATTTGGAAGATTCCTTCTTGGAAGCATAGATATTGAAGAGATTGAACCAAACCTATTCCAAGACAACCCATATCTGGATGCTAGCCAAGAATTAGTTACCTCATCTTCTTCCTCTGAACTAAGCTTTAACCTATTCGAAGAGACAGATTCAAATAATCCGCTTGCCCTTGTAGTTCATCAGCCAGGAGCTAATCCAAGGACACAACCAAGAATGGAAAATCCTACTTTTCCATTCCCAATTCCCGACCTCCATGACAATAATAACCTCAAGAATATCCCTACCTCATTACTGCCAAAGTTCTATGGACTTATTACTGAGGACCCTCATACCTTCTTGTTTGAATTTGACATTCTTTGTAGAAGCTATGACTATACAACCTCAACACACAAGCTGAAGTTGTTTCCCTTCACTCTAAAAGAGGCAGCCTTGAGATGGTTCATGGGATTGGGAAGCAATGTAGCTAACACTTGGGATGAAATGAAGACTCTGTTCTTGGGTAAATATAAAGAATATTGTAGAGGAAATGATATGAGAGGAGATGACATTTTCAAAATGTCACAAAAGGAGGATGAAACCTTGGAGGATTATGTGTCAAGGTTCATGTTTAGTGTGCAGAAGAATACTCATCATGAGCTGAATGAGGAATCTCAAAAACTTCTCTTCTTAAGAGGAGTTAATGATACTTTCATGGAGGCCCTTGACCTCATGTCAGGAGGTGATGTCACCCAAAGTGATTGGGATGATATCAAGAAAATATGTCTCAATTACTCCAGAGCAGTTGTAAAGAAGGGAAGGGGATTTAGACCCTCTGCTATAAAAGGAAGTGGCTCTGGAGTATCTAAAGGGGAGATTACTAATCTCTTGTCCGACTTCAAGCAATATATCATCAATGATTTAGCTACTCAACTGGACACTATGCAAGCTCGAAGGAAGAAAGAGGAAGCTGAGGCAATGTTAGCTAAATATTGCCCTCACTGTAGACAAAGAAAGAAAGACTGCAGATGCAAAGCATTGGCCAATTTGGACATGCAACATCTCCCTACTGAGTTCAAAACCATTGAAGGAGAGGAGGAAGTGTCCTTTGTTGCTCAACGCAGGCCATGGGACCCAAGACAAGGTATGCCTCAGGACCCTTTGCAAAATTTTGGTTCATATAATAGTCAGTGGAAGAACCAGTACCCTCCAAACTATGGGCCATACTCCCAACCTCAGTGGAATAACCCTTGGCCAAATGCCCAGAAAAACCGTTGGAAATCCCCACAAGGGAATTGGCAATCACCACAACAAAATCAGTGGCAGCCTCCGTAAGGAAATTGGCAGTAGTCTAACCAATGGAGGGGAGGCCAGCAATGGTCAAATCCACCCACTGGTTTCCTACAGCAACCCCAACAACAATCAATTATGCCACCTCCTGCAACTAATCAAGGCCAGAATCCAAAGCCAACCCAATTGCCTACTCAAGCAGCACCCAATCCAAATAACCAGCAACAACAATAGCAACAAGTCTATTTTACTGATCCTAATTATCAACTTGCCTATGCTCTCAACCTGAATAATATCAATTTATGTTCAAGAAATATGCTTCCCACACCATCTCCTCCCATAATCTCAGAATTTCCATCTGAGGAGGTTGACCAAGAAGAAGATACCAATGACCTAGTCCAACCAAATGAGCCAGTCCAGATTCCATCACTACCTAAGGCATCTAATAAAGTGTCACCTCCTTTCCCACAAAGGTTGGAAGGTGAAAATGTGAAGAAAAAAAAAGAGCCTACCTTTGACATCCTTGATCAACTAAAGCATATATGTGTGAAAATTCCCTTGTTCCAAGCAGTTAAAGAAGTACCTATCTATAGCAAAGCTATCAAGGAGGCATGTTTGAAGAAAACCAGGTAGGAAAAAGAAAGACCCCCAAACTGTCCATGTCATAGGTCAACTCTCTGACTTAATGCTAGGAAAGCTTACCATCCAAAAATATTCAGACCCAGGTAGCCCAGTTGTGGAGATCAATATTAATGGGGTGCAAATTAAGAATGCTTTAGGAGATCTTGGTGCAGCTATCAATGTCATGACAAAGGACCTGGTTGTAAAACTTAGTATTTCAGACCTAAGGGCTACACCTACAATATTGTAGCTTGTTGATAGCTCAACTATCAAACCTGATGGGGTAGTAGAAGACCTGGTAGTCACTTTGGATTCCTGGGAGTATCCTGCTGACTTTATGGTTTTGTCTCCAAAAGCATCATTGGGGGGATACCCTGTCATACTAGAAAGGCCTTGGTTGGCCACTGTTGATGCTTACATTGGTTGTAGGCTAGGTAACATGACAATATCTGATGGGTATAACACAAAGAAGCTTACCCTCTATTCTCCAACCCAACCCCAACTTGAGTCTGGAGAGGTTGTTTGGCCAGATTTGGGAGAAGAGGAGGGAGTGAACTCTGTGGCCAATTTAATTTTGATTACCAGAGAGACTTTCATTGCACAAAAAAATGAGGAAGATATACTATCCAATATCCTACTAAATAATTATGGTATCGAATACCCTCATTGTGAAAAAAATCCATGCTCTTTGCATACCATTCTTCTTCCGCCTACATCATCTCATTATCTTGCAGCAACTGACTGTTTACACACCTTGCTACCCCAAAAAGTATAAATTTCATTTATGCCTAAAGTATCTATGGTTGATTTAACCTCCCAAGTCAAGGTGGTAGTTGGAAAAACCTTGAGTATCAATAAAAACCTCGCCAGTGAGCAACAAGAATCTATGGTCAAAATGCTTACTAGTCATAAGTCAGCTTTTGCTTGGGAATATGGTGATATGAAGGGTTTAGACCCAAAACTCTACACACATCGCATATTCATTAACAGCGAGTTCAGAACTGTCAGGCAGCCTCAAAGAAGAATCAATCCAGCCTTGAGAGAAATTGTTAAAGAAGAGTTGCATAAAATGTTAACAGTTGGCTTTATCTACCCAATTTCAGATAGTCAGTGGGTTTCCCCACTAGTTATTGTTCCTAAGAAAGGGGGAAAATGGAGGGTATGTGTAGATTGCAAAGAGCTTAACTTGGCAACAAAGAAAGATTACTTTCCTCTTCCCTTCATTGATCAAGTTCTAGATAATTTATCTGGGAAAAAGTACTTCTCATTCTTAGATGGCTTCAGTGAGTATAATCAAATCAAGATTGCTCTTGAGGATGAAGAAAAGACTACTTTTACATGCCCTTGGGGAAATTTTTCCTACTAAGTTTTTCCTTTTGGTCTTTGTAATGCACCTACAACTTTCCAGAGAGCAGTCATAAGTATCTTCTCAGACATCTCATATGATTGCATGGAAATATACATGGATGACTTTACTGTTTATGGTGCAACATTTGAGGAAACTCAGGCCAACTTGAAGAAAGTACTACAGAGATGTGAAGATCATAACCAATCGCTGAATAGTCAAAAGTGCTTCATGATGATGCAAGAGGGAATAGTGCTTGGTCACTATATTTCTGCTGCAGGAATACAGGTTGATCTTGATAAGATTGACGTCATCTCTAATCTACCCTTTCCTACCAAGCAGAAGGAATTAAGAAGATTTCTAGGCCATGCTGGATACTATAGGAGATTCATCAAGGACTTCAGCCAAACAGCAGGCCCTTTATACAGTTTGTTGAAGAAGGATGCATATTTTTCTTGGAGAGAGGAATGTGAAAAAACATTCCTTGATTTAAAAGTTGCCCTAACACAAGCACCTATTTTGAAAGGACCTGATTGGTCACTTCCATTTCATATTCATACTGATACATCATATTATGCCATTGGAGTTGTGTTAGGATAGGAGGGTGGTTCAACAGAACATCCACTCTACTACATAAGCAAAAATTTGCAAAGGGCTAAACTAAACTACATTGTTACAGAAAAAGAAATGTTGGAAATCATCTATTCCCTCAATAAATTCAGGTATTACATCATAGGTTATTAGATATTTGTCCACACTGATCATGCAACAATCAGGTATCTCATGAACAAAAGCTCAATAGCAGGAAGACTGGCAAGGTGGTTGTTGCTAATGCAAGAATTTGACATTACAATTGTGGACAAGCCAAGTAAAGCCAATGTGGTTGTTGATTTCCTTTCTAGAATTCAAAGGCAAGATGACTCTGCACTTATTGAGGATTCCTTTCCTAATGAGAACTTGTTTGCAATCAAGGTTATTCACCCATGGTATGTCGATATAGAAAATTATCTGGTTGTAGGAAGAACTCCTCCTCAATTCTCTTCTAAGGAAAATAGATTATTGGTAGAGAAAAGTTTTAAATTTTCTTGGATTACAAATTGCATGTTTTATACAGGGCCAGATCAAGTTCTAAGGAGATGTGTACAAGAGGAAGACACTCATGATATACTACATGCAAGCCATGATGAGCCGTGTGGTGGACATTTTGCGGTCAAAAGAACAACAATGAAAATTTTAAATACTGGCTACTATTGGCCAACTCTGCATACAGATGAAGCCAAATACACCAGGAGATGTGATAGATGCCAAAGGATGGGAAGACCAACCAGATCTGATGAGATGCCTCTATTTCCACAAGTTGTTGTTACACCCTTCGAAAAATGGGGACTGGATTTCGTAGGACCAATTGATCCACCTTCCAATGGTAAGTCCTACATCCTTGTATGCATAGATTATGTGACAAAATGGGTAGAAGCTAAACCTATGAAATATGCTAGGGATAATAAAGTGGCATAATTCCTCTATGAGGAAATATTCACCAGGTTTGGTGTCCCTAGGGAAAGAGTGACAGATCAAGGAGCACAATTTACCTCTACACTTATCACAGCCTTAGTAAATGAATACAATATACGGCACAGGAAATCAAATCCTTATCATCCTCAGGCTAATGGCCAGGTAGAGGTCACCAACAAGGACATAGAGGCCATTTTGACTAGAACTATCAATTTGCATAGAAAGGACTGGGCCGCAAGGTTACCAGAAGCTATATGGGCCTACCGTACTACATAGAAGACTGCTACAGGATATACACCTTTTGAAATGGTGTATTGTAAAATAGATGTGATGCCAATAGAGTTCGAACATAAGACTCTAAGAACAACACTAGAGATGGACATGGATTTAAAAAATGCACAAAAGGATAGAGTCATGCAACTCAATGCTTTTGATGAGCTCCGAAAGCATGCCCTGCAGCATACTGAGATAATACAAAACCAATGAATAAGGTGGCATGATAAGTACATCAAGGGAAAGAAATTCAAAGCAAGAGATTGGGCTCTACTTTATGACTCACGGTATAAGGATAGTCCAGGAAAACTGCAAACCAGATGGTTGGGTCCATATGAGGTAGAAGAATTATTCAAAAATGGTGTTGTTCAACTAAGGACCATTGATGAGGTCCGATTCAAGGTATTAGTCAATGGGCATCGCCTAAAGCTCTATTATAAGCCCATTGAGAGGGAAACATTTCTGAAACAGTTTGAAATTGAGCAGGAAGGCAACGATCCTGTAGCCAAAGGAATTGGTCCTAGGCTCAAATTCCCAAGCCATGCATAAAGTGCATGCCAAATCATAATAAAGGGGTTATCTATTAAGATCCCCATTCCATTCATTCAGTTCATCCATAATCTGTACTCACTCTCTTTCTTCCACATCATCCACCTATTATTTCCCATATCATCCATGCTTCTCCATGTCACATATTGCAATGAAGAAGAAGGTCACACCAGATAATTACGATGATTCTCTCCAGGTATGCTCCACTTCACTTTAAGATTGCTTAATTTTCTTTATTTATTACATTTAATTTAGTATCAATTAGCGCAAACAAATTTCCTATATGGTTGCCATTTCCTTCGGCTCATCCGCACGATTAAGCACGTTTCTCTATGACATAACTTCTGCCACATCCTTATTGCCACTGCCATAAGCTTTGTAATGTCAGTTGTCAAGAACCCCCAATATTTGAAAACTGTAATTAATAATCAAATAGTCTTTCCTTCTTGCAATAATGAACCTAAATGTATTTTGATTATCCATGATTACTCTCTTCCTCAAAAATATTGCATGATCACATTGTTTTCCTGATTTTTCTGTAACTTGTGAAGAGTGGTTCAAAACCATGTTGAGGGGAGGGCCAGAGTACTGTAGAATTGCAGAAGGTTCATTAGTTGGATTACATGAAGTTCAGTTGGAAAGCCAGGTATGCATTGCTTAAAGCATTTAATCATAGAGAACCAAGGAAATGGGAGGTCAGCCGATTCGGCACGAGCCTACAGACCATAGCATCTTATTGCAGGATGTGCTGCATGTGCCGCTATTCAGAAAATATGGGTGGCTCAATTAATTCCTGAAGCTCAGGACTTTTAATACAGACATTACAGAGGAGTTCACAAGGACATTTCAATAAGGGGAAGAAAAGGTTAGAGGTATAATAGTCAATTCATCAATCGATAGAATTGCTGAGATAATGGGATTACCTCAAGTTAGAGAACCATTTCCTAGAGGAAGAGATGCAAGAAGCACCAGGGTTGAGTTCACTCGGCCAAATGACCCTCCTTTATGGGTAGATAAGCAAGGTGCACAAAGAATTAGTCTATCGCAAGACTGGGTGTCATGGGTGGGATATATAATCAAATACATAACCTGTGAAGGTAGGTTTTCAGTCCTGCATTCTCATCACTTCAAAATTTTGTCTCATTTACGCCATGGATTGTTGATGAATATTCTTGAATTCCTTTACAATTTGCTATCCAATAGTGTTGTTGAATTTAAAAAGCGTAGGGTTAACTCCGTATCTCACCACTGCCTTATTAAATTACTTGTTGAAAAATATGTTCAAGACGCATCAGGAATGACCTGGGAGGAATTCACTATCCAATTCAACCCTAAAATTCAAAATGTAGGACCTAGGGGTGAACCTCTTACCTTCAAGCAATGAACCTCCCAGTCCATAGGCCAGACCTCTGCTGCTATGTCCCCTCCTCAGGAATCATCTGATTCACAGGATGATGTTCCTCTTTCTGAAAGAACTCCCAAGTAGCCGACACAAGGCCCTATCAAAAATCGTGAGCCTTCTTCCAAGGATAGGAAAGGAAAGTCACCTATTGTAGCAACCCCTGAGCCTGTAAAAAGAAAGGAGAAGGAAAACTTCTCTATTCCTACACTAAAACCCTCCAAAAATCATAAGACAATTGCTACTTCCATAAGGAGGAGCTCTAGGCTCCAGAACCAGGCAGCCCACCAATCACTTAATACTACTCCTAGCACACCACCTTCAGATCCTTCCAGTCTTGAGTTGAGAGGAGAAGAACCTGTTATTAAGGAGGATGTGAGTACACCTGAAGGGGTTGGCCTGAATGAATTGGTTTCCATTGCAGAGAAGCTACAAGAAGGAATGGAATGTGATGAAAAAGAAGAGGAAACAATTGTGTTTCCATTAGAAAAAGAGCATGGAAGCATTGGCATGACTGATGAAGTTCTTGTTGATCAGGAAGAACAAGAAGGCTGGAAATAGGGTGGTAATTTGGGATAGGAGAACCCTGAACAATCGAATAATACTGAGGTAATGGGAGAAGATGAAGAACAAGGAAAAGTGGATGTAACGGAAGAAGTACTGAAGACACCTGCAGTAAGCTATAATCATAGACCATTGTTCCATGTCATGAACTTTGCTGTAGGAATGGCATGTTTTGAAGAATTTCAACAAAAACAGACTACTTCTGCACTTGAAATTGAGAGACTACAAATGATAATCCAGAACAAGAATCTGGAAATTGCCAACTTAACTGACACTCTCAATTAGGAGGTAGAGCTTGTTGCACAACTGATGCAATTTCGAGCACCTTCGCCGGTCTACGCAATGTACCTCAAGGAGCTATATTTGAACTTCCAGCAAATTAGAGTTTGGAAAGGTAATAATCCTTCTTTGGATACCCCTGGAGAATTTTATGAAGCATACAAGGATCACCTTTGCACATCAGGAATCTCTTGTGTGAATTTTATCTGCACAATTTGGCTGTATCCCAAGATAAGGAATGGAATCCCTTATGTTATGTTGGTGATATTCATATCAGCGCTCTGATCTCCTAGATCACCAATGAAATAAGCAGAGGGGAACAATTTGATAGTCATATGCATGATGAAGTAAATATGCCATTGTCTATGAGAAATGAATCTAGAAATGGAATGGGTATTTACTTTGATTGGAAGAAATTGTGGAGAGATGAAAGAGCCAGGCCACTGATTGAGCCTCTAAGACAAGAGGTATTTTCTCAATATTTCCAAATTATAAATAGTGATTTTAATGCTGCAACCTTGCACATTCAAGCCAGATGGGAGCACCTTTCATTTCAATTAAAAAGAGTAGAACCACATACTCCCAATACCTTGTATGTAGCAACTAGAAGGGCAGAAAGGTACATGAGGAATGCCAAGACAAAAAGGGAGAATTGGTTGCCCTTTGTTATGCAACCGCCTATTCTCCTATGGCCATTATTGGATATACAAGGGGACAACAACACTTATAACAGAAGTTTAGAGGATAACAGATGGCAAAGGCTAGAGGCAATGTGAGCTCACTTCTGGAGTTTCCAGAATGGTGAATGTGGACAACAACTGAGTGCGGATATGAGAGAGTTTTCTAGAAAAAGGAATGCTAGACTTGCTAAAGGGTCCAACAAGTAGATGGTCGAGGGGAGTGATGAGCCAAGTCTTTGGCACATTTTGATCATACTTTTATAAATACTTTTCTTCTTTTTATTATGCTAAAACAAACATTCAGTCTGATTATGGGATAAGACATAGACCTTTTTATGCTTAAATATGATGAGTATATTATGATAAAAAGCCCCATGATTATTACCTTTAATTTTTTATTAGTTTGATAAATACTTTATGGATTTTTGTGATCATAAAACCTTCCTACAGCCTCCACTACCAAAACTTCCTACAACCATGTCTGAAACAATGTTTGCCTTAGTTTAATACTTAATGAATGCATGAATAAAGTAATGGATTGTCTTAAAGGATGAACGTTTGAGCTAACCTTCTTCCTCAGGAAAAGCTGGCAAGATATTTTGTAGGTACCACAATTGGAGGAAGGAATTCAATTTCTACTTGAAGAATAGAAGACCAAATCCATAAAGATTGGTTCAAAAACAAAAGATGGGGAGATAGTTTCAACTCATTCACCATGCAGGGAGAGTGTTCCAGAAATCTAGGCTAGACATCTTGGTGGTGCATGAATCCAGGATGGTGGTACTTTAAGACTGATAAACTGATTTAACTTAGTTCTTGCATTGTCATTCACCTCTTTACTTAAGTTAGTTAAATGTAATAAATTCCTCCCATTTTATAAGGGAAGGTTGGTTAGTAGTTAGAATCCATTTTCAATAAATAGCCCATTCTCATTTAGAGAATAGGCTAGAAGAAATTGCTATTGTAACACATTTTTCAGTTTCAGAAATACAGTTAAGAGATTGCGCTATGTACTTGTTTACCTTGAATCAATAAAGTATATGGAGTTTTTCACCTAATATGTTTTCTACTTTTGGCATTACCTAAGGGGGCCCACTTAGGGAACTATCCATACTTTCATTCTGCAAGTTAGAATAGCTACATTTCCTTTCATAGAAGTTAATGTGACTGTTCCTGTAGCTGGCAGAAACATAGAGTTGTCAACTGCTCCTGCAGCCACTAGATGCAAAATAGTTTTATCTTTCAGTTTTTCGTTTCCAAGCAAGTTATCTAGTAAAGTTGTTTCCAGTAATTTAAATTCCAGTATAAAGCATCTTAGGAAATCATGTATGTCTAGAAAGGTGATTAGTGCATATATTGTGCTGAACCATTTCAAGTTTATGTCCTTGGATTGATGATTAAATGAGGTTATTTAGCAGGTTATGACTACTCATTGTGATGTTCAATCCCTGAGTAGAGGAATTCATGTTCCTAGTTATTGAGCCGATTAAAGAACACTACAGTGTCATTGGGCTTGATTTCCTCTGAGAGCATTATATTTCTTTGATGTGTCCTCTCTTGGATACATTAGGCATAATGTCCCCTAAGATGATACCTTGCATGAACTAAGAAAAATCACTTTGAATATCCCTCTTTCTTGTTGTGTTACAATTTTATTTGTACCTTATTAAAGTCACGGGGGTATGACATTGATAGGGACTTCTTGGGGGTCGCCCTGTTGACATTTAACTTCACTAGCCCTTGTGAGCATGTGCTTTGTTTGCATAGTTGACAGTGTTTTCCACTTGTAAACCCTTTTAAACAAATAGCCTAGACCTAGTCCACAACGCGTTGGACTATTAGACAAAACTTTATTTGTTGTGTTTTTCCTTTTTGTTTTTGTTTTTCCTTTTTCTATCTTTGATGGTGTATGTTTGTGATCTAGTTATAGCTTTATATATCATTTGTAAGCATGTTACTTTGTGCTTATGTTGGTCTTCCATAGGATCTTCATCCTAGGGGCTTGATCATCCCTCTTGGTTATTGTCATCCTATCTTTCTAGCATTTGTACACTTGAACCCCTCTTGATTGTGTGGTTAGCTACTTTAGTGTGAGTTTGAAGCAAGTTCATCCTCTCACTAAAGTGGGGGCTAAATGTAGTGTATGAAAATGCATACCCATGCATTTTCACACTTTTTTTGGCCCTCATTGCTTCATTTATCGCTATTTATGTCTTAATTGGTCCTATTTTGCATCCAAAGCCTAATAAACTATATCATTTTATGGCTAATCTCGACAAACATCAATAGATAAATGATAATTTAATGATTCTGTCTAAGTGTCCCTGATTTTTGGGTCAGGATTAAGATGCCACTTAGGGCATCTTTTTCCCCTAGGGCGTCTTTTTCCCCCAAAGGTCTTGGGACCCTCTTTTCAAAAGTATCTTAAAAGGGCCACTTTTTGGAGTCTATGCCCCAAGTTTTTAGGACTTGGGACTAAGATGCCACCTAGGGAATTTTAGTCCCCCATGTCTTATTTCTGGCATTTAATTTCAAATTCTAGCGAGATTTAGCCTCCTTTAATTCATTATTTCAGATATTGGCTTGTTGTGGTGTAATTTCGGGATATAAAGCATGAATACGTATAAATACAAGGTTCCTTAACTCATTTTCAATCAAGAATTTTGTGAGAGAATTTCTAATAACATAATTGAGTTCACAAGAGCATTCAAGAGAAATTTCTCAAGAATTTGGATCCATCATCAAGATTCAAGCATCATATCAAAGAGATATTCTTGCATCATGTGTGTCTTTGAGCTAACATTTGTGATGTAGGGTTTTGATTCAAGCAAGCAATTCAAGTCAAGATTTATCAAGTACTTATTAGATTCAAGATATATATCCAAGCTAGCCATTTCATGCAAGTTTGTAGAATTCATAGCAAAGGTTTTGTGAGTAATAACATTTCATGTTGTTCATTCATCATTTCCCTCTTTTATTTCATTTCATTTCAAGGTTTAATTACCAACAAGAGGTTTAACCAAGACAAACTCCCATTTACTAACAATCAACAAGTTTTTCCTCTCTTTCATGTTTGTGATTGTAGATTTAGGTTGAATACTTGAAGATCATTTCAAGTGAAAAGTTGCAAAGTTGTAAAGTTGCCATCTTCATGAAAACTCACCTACAGGTCAAATTTGGAAGACTCGGGACCTTAGATTTGGGAAGAAGGAAGTGCATACATTGGACCTCAAGAGCACATTCAAAGATTTCAAAAATTAAAAATGGGACTAAGTCACCACCTAGGGCGTCTTAGTCCTCCCAAGGTTATTTTTTATAAATTATTTCAGATCCGATTCTGACATCTGAAGATTTTGCATCTGTCCCAAAAAACAACAACGAGACTAAGACAATAGTAAGGGTGTCTCAGTCCTCCAAAGAACTTTTTGATAGCATTTTTCATTTCCAGAATCCTTGTTACATTTCAAACTTCCTAGGTACACATACCCTAGCTTGGTGGTTCTTAATTTCATCATTGGCACTCATTATTTGACTTACATCACTAGGTTTTGTGAGTTGAATGCTTACTTGTCTTTTCCAAGCTTTTTCTTGGTGGTGAACCCCTCAAAGCCTAAAAGAACCCTTTATAGGTCTTCTTGTTGAGAATTGAATCAACCTTGAGGTTGAAAGTCAATCCAATTATGATTCCTATGACATAATTGAATGTTAGTTGGAGAAGAGTGATGGTCTATGTCTTAAACCCTAGAGCACCCGTTTTTCAACTAATCAAGAACCTTATTGCATCTATGGTCTCCAACTTGATTGCCCCATTAGGAAAATCTTGGCTTATCACATAGGGTCCCAACCATCTAGATTGGAGTTTTCCATTAAAAGCTTTATATCTTGAATCATACAATAAGGTCCAGTCTCCTACATTAAATTCCATTGTCTTTATATGTTGGTCATGCCATTTTTTCCTTTGTTTTTGTACTATCTCTATATGATGCATTTATTTTACCATGATTTTATCCAGACCATTTAAGCTATGTGATATCTCCTTTCATGTTTTTGTGAGGTCCATGTCCAATTCCACTATTGTTCTAAGCATTTTATACTCAAATTCTATTCGAACTATTTTTTTTCCATATACTAGTTCATAGGGGGTGAAACTAGTAGTTTTTTTCCATGTTGTTCTATATGCCCATATTTTCTTTAGTAGTCTAGCATCCCAATATTTCCTATGTAACTGCAATGTCTTGGTCAAAATGCTCTCAATTTACCTATTTGTAACCTCCACCTAGCTATTGGCCTAAGGGTGAGAATTTGTTGACTTTTTGTGCCTTATTTCATATTATTCGACCAATTTTGTAATGAGCTCTAAAGTAAATTGTGGACCCTGATCCATTACTATTTCCCTTGGTACTCCATACCTTGTAAAAATCTCTTCATACAAGAATTTAACAACATTTTCATATCTAGAAAACTATAATACCTTCACTTCCACCCATTTGGTCAGATAATCAGTGTAAACTAGAATTTACTCATTCTTATTAGATGTAGGTGAAATTGGGCCAGTGAAACCTATCACCCATTTGTCAAAGGGTGCTAGTGTCAATTGTGTTTGCAAAGGAATTTCATCAATATTTGTTGGCTTTCCAATTCCTTGGCATCTATCACAACTTTGTATGTACTTGATAGAATCCTTGTGTAAATTTGGTCAATAGTAACCTGTTTTGAGGATTTTGAATGTTCTCATTTTGGCTACAAAGTGACCTCCATGAGACTCATCATGAAAATCTTTCATTATATCAAATACTTCATCTTATCTTATACACCTTCTCATGATATTGTCTAGGCTTGTGTAGAATAGATAACCAGAGACCCAAGAATATGTGAAACACTTGTGCACTAGTTGTCTCTTTTCCCTTGGAGAAAAGTGTGTTGGGATCTTCCTTGTCATTAAATAATTTGCAATGTCAGCATACCAAGGTGTATGTAAATTAAGAGAAAACAAATGCTCATATGGAAATGATTCATCTAATAACCCTTATGTTGATTGTGTTTTCAATCTTGAGAAAAAAATTGATACTACATTAGCCTTCCCAGGCTTGTCCACTATTGTGATATCAAAATATTGTAGAAGGAGAAGCTATATAACTAGCCTACCCCCTACTATAGGTTTGTTAATCAAGTATCTTAAAGTTGTATGATTTGTGTGGAAAAAAAAGTGCATATCCAGTGATGTAATTCCTAAATTTGTTGATAGCATTTACTACTACTAACATTTCCTTCTTTGTAACAGTGTAATTTAGCTCTTCTCCCTATAATTTCTTACTAATGTAGTAAATAGAATATTCTTTATTGACTTCTTTCTAACCCAAAACTGCTCCAATAGAAAAATGTGAAGCATTAGTGTGTATATGGAATGGTAATGTCCAATTCAATCCTCTAAAAATAGGTGCTCTAGTTAAGGATGCTTTAAGTTCCTCAAAAGAATGTTGGCACTTTGATGTCCAGTAAAATTCTATTTAATCTTTAGTCAGCAGAACAAACAAGGGTTTTTCAATCTTACTGAAGTCCTTAATGAACCTCCTATAATAGCCTACATGGCCAAGAAATATTCTAACATCTCTTTGCCTTTGTGATATGGGTAATGTAGAAACGATCTCTATCTTATGTGGGTCAACTTGAATCCCTTCAATGGATATGAAATTCCCTAGAAAAATTACCCGAGTCATCATCATAAAGCACTTTTCATTACTTAGGGACAAGTTGTGTTCTTTACATCTTTTCATAACCTTTTCTAGATTGGTAAGGGCTTCTTCATAAGTTTCTCCATATGTGGTGAATTCATCCATATATATCTCCATAGATTTGTGAGAATAATCAGAAAAGATGCTTATCACTACCCTCTAGAAAGTAGCTGGGGTATTGCACAATCCAAAGGGTAGAAAAGAATAGGCATAAGCACCCCAAGGGCATGTGAATCTTTTTTGTCCTGATCCTCTAGACTAATATTTATTTGATTGTAGCCACTAAAACCATCTAGGAATGAAAAGTACTTCTTCCATGCTAAAGAATCAAGGACTTGATCAATGAAGGGTAATGGAAAGTGGTCTTTCCTAGTGGTTGTGTTCAGTCTCTATAATCTACACATACCCACCATTTTCCACCTTTCTTAGGAACAATAACAAAGGGTGATACCTATTCACTATCAGATATAAGATAAATGAAGCTTATATCAAGTAGTTTTTGGAGTTCAACTTTAACTATTTCTCTCAAAGTAGGGTTCATTAGTCTTTGAGGTTGTTTAAGGGGCCTAAAACTATCATTTATATAGATCACATGCATACAAAAGTTAAGATATATTCCCTTCATGTCATGGTAGTCCCATGAAAATGTTGTTACAAGTTCCTCCAGCACTGTATTCGGGGAATTTTTCTTCTCTTCAGTTAGTTCATTGTTTATGCTCATCATTTTTCTTGGCAATATTTGTAATGTTTTGGATGATTCTTGCACAGATGAGAGGTCAAGTCTAATAATTATTTATATACACTATTGTGGTAGTAAGGAATAGATAATCTAAGATATTTCTTTTGATGAACTGGCAGGTGTAATGTTCTGCAAAGGATCTTGTAGGCATGAAAGGTAGTCATGTTGTTAAAGGGATACATTTTATTGTCATTAAAGTTTGTAGGGAATAGTGATCATCCTCATCCAAGGTGGGCCATATGGTTTTCTGAAGATAAACATAAGGTTGGGTTTGAGTTAAGAGAACCAATTTCTTGGTTATGCTCCCATTAGATATTATCATATTTCTTGACCTACAACCTATGAATGCATCGGTTGTAGCTAACCATGGTTTGCCTAAATGAGTGGATATCCTACGAGGTTGACCTTTGGCTACAAGACTAAGAAATAAACAAGATATTCTCAAGAATCTAATGCTATAACTAAATCCTTAATGATTCCCTTAGGCTTTACTATTGACCTATCTTCCAATTGTAAAAAATTAGGTGTAGGTCTAAGGTTGGCTAGCTGAAGGAGTTGCATTGTTTCCTTAGTCACAACATTGATTGTTGTTGCTAAATCAATCAAGGTGTTCTTGATAATGGTCCCATTGATATTAACATCCACTACTGAAATACCAGGGTATGTATATTTAGGACTGTTATGTTACCTAGCATAATATCAACAAGGTTTCCTAAGACATGAACTATCTGAGGATCCTTCCTTTTTCTTCCTAGTTTCTTAAGACATAGGTCCCTCATTGTCTTTGTATAGATTGGGATGCACATAATTTATTGGATGAGAGGAATTTTGATACTTACATCCTTTAGTTGACCCAGTAGGTCTATCTTAGCTTGATTTTGAGGTCTTTGTAGGGCTAAGTGCTTAGGAAATGGAGGCTCTAGAATTGAGATAGTCTAGTTTACCTAATTTGACTCAGGTGCCAAGAATGAATTGTTTGGAGCTTCAATTGAAGGTTCCTCGTCTTCCAATTTAGTAATTTGTGGGGATGAAGAACCATCTAGTGTTTTTCCTAACCTAAGGTGGACATCACTCATGTCTACCTCATAGGTGGGGTATTTTATAGCCTCAATAGTATAATCACGTTGGATAGGCTTGTTAGGGTTAGGTGCAGGCTAGGAAGATAACTATGGTGCTCTTGTTGGTTGAGATGTTGGATTGAATGGATTAGGCATAATGTCTTGTTGTTGTGGTTGAACCACCAAAAAAATATACTAACAAGGGAAAGAGGATTCCCTTTACTAGGCTCCTAGGGTTTTTCACCCTAGAAGCTCTTGGTTTAGGAATGAAAACTCTTTCCACTTTAGTGATATGTTCTTGGGTGGTTGCATTCAAAGGAAGGATGGGGGTGTAGGGTTGTGAATGTGTGTGTGTATTGTGTAGTTGAATGAAACTAATGCTATCTAAGAAATGTAAACAAAGTAATGTAAACTAAATGAAAACTATCTAAACTATATGCCCTAAATGTATGCAATACATAAAGGAATCTAGAAAGTTCAGAAGGGGTGCACCTAGAAATATGATGTTGTCGATGAGGAGTCCTGAAATGCTCTGTAATTTGTTTGATTTGAGCAAAGGGACATTTACGCCAAGTTGGGCGACCTAGTCCTTCTGTCGGGAAAATTTTCTAGACTAGGTTTCGGGGAAAAGGGTACCCAAAAATACAAAAACCCTTTTTCAGGCCCGATACAGGGACAACATCACCACTAATGGTGACCTAGTCCTCCTGGTACTTTCTGAAGCCTGAGGGTCTGATTTTGTGGGTCTCGGTTGGTACTTTCCTTCTCTGCAACAACCCGTGTCTGAAACTCTCAGAAGTGACCTGCAACCTTTCCTTTTGCCTCACTTAGGATTTGATGCTTTGATGTGACTTGAGAGGAATTTTTTTACTTCCTCCAACACTTTTACCTTGTTAAATTTGCATACACACCTGCAAACACACATGCAAAGACAAGGAAAACATTAGGGTTAGATAATAGGGGTTTTCCTTAGTCAAACCCCATTTTGATAATCAAAGCTAAATGAGAAAATAAAGGAAGAAAGATGATTGAATGATGAAGCAAATACCAATACTTACAAAAATCCTTTGTTGAAGCTTTCTGCAACATGCAAGGGCAGCTCCAATGGAGATGACCTAAAAACCCTAATGCTTGTTTGCTTTCTTTGGAAGACTTGGATGCTAGGGTGCTTGTCAAGAGGAGTGGGATTAAAAATTAGAGCTAGGAGAGAAAAAATAAGGATGAAAACCCTTATTTGTACATGCTAAACCCTAATTTTCCCAAAAATGACTTATGATAGGCTGACCTTAGGGTTTTGGAGGAAAATTCCCACAAGTTTCATGTTTTAGTTTTGATTTTTATGCCTAAAAGGACTAGGTCACCCAAAGTGGTGACCTAGTCCACTTGGGAAAATCCAAGTGATGGTCAGGAATAAAATAGTGGTTAATGAGGTTAATCAACCTTGCCTCTCGAAACACACTTTAATCGGGTCTAAAATTACATAAAGGGGACAAAATTAGCATTAAACAGGGTTAATTTAGGGTGATAAACCTAGATAAGTGTGAAAATGTTGCACAACACTTTACACCACTATGTCATAAGGCTTAAGGAGGTGTAAGAATGTATTTTTTAGGTGAATTATGTTGAAAGGGTTTTAGAAAAGTGAGGAAATGGATTACAACACTTTACAACACCTTAGTAAAACACTGTTATGTTGTTGTTGAATTGCAAGCTTACAAGACCGAATTAAGGTAATCAAGGCCAAAATCCACTGAAAAGGGCCAAAATGAGTTAAAAGTGCCAAGGTATACACTTTTTGCCGACACAATGGCTAAGAAGGGAGCAAAGGCTGCTGGTAATTCATGTTTTATTGTTGCCATTGTTGGTATTTTTTCCATTGTGAGTGACACTGGTTTTATTGTGTTGGTCATTGAGTATTATAACTGGAACCTTGAAAATTTTGTTGTGACAATGCATTTGGTTGCTGCTAGTTCCAATTTTTCTAAAGTTATTGCTAAGGACTTTGCCATTTTTTTGGTTATTTGGCCAGGGCTAGGAATTCCAAGTAGAAAAATTCTGATTTCTAATTGGAAAAGATGAATTGAAATTTAGAGGGTCTTGTGACATACCTTGTATTGGCTTACACGACCTTCTTTGAGAAATGTAAAATAGTTTTCCATCCTTTCCTTCAAGTGGCTAAAAATCAATTTTCTTTGGTTTGTCTTCTTTAATACTAGCCACCCTCTTCCATTTGTAGTTTTCTTTCCTTTGTTTGCAGTTGGGGTAGTATTCAATGAGAATTGTATCAACTTCTTCTTTTTCTTCTTTATATAGAGAGTGTCCAACTAAGTTTCTAGGTGACTAATAATGTACTCCTTCATGTTGGACAAAAAATTACTTAACTCGAACCTTGAAACCCTAGTAGATGATCTACCAATGGTGGATGTCCTCTCTCCCCTTGTCTTCTTAGTGAAGGTCCTAGAATAGTTTCTACATACCTCATAGATTTTTTCAAATGGCAGTTGAGAAACATACCCTTTGTAACATGCCAATCATTCACGCAAATAAAATTTCCTAAGTTTTTACTTTCAAGTAAATAAATTATGTTACTTAATCATTTCCATAGAATTTTTATTTTCTTAATAGAGAATAAATGAACATATATTTCATAAAAATAATCAACATTGATTCCATTTTAAAAATAATATTTCACATATTACAATATTCCAAAGATTGTGTACAAAGCACATGCATAGCTCAATCGAGCTTCAAAGCAATAGATATAGATTATCCAGTAACCTCCTTTCAAATCTTGGTCATTGTCGCATGTTGAGGAGGAGAAGCATCACTCAATCACTTTTCCACCAACCAAAAAATCATATGTGGTCCCTTGCACATCTATCATTCGATACATGGCCCTACCCTTCGATGAAGAGATTGGTGGAGTAACCTCGTAGTGACAACCATGGTACAGGGGCACCTAAGTCTTCATGTCAAAAGGGTCAAAGAGTTGGTATCTTGTGCTACTTGAGTCATTTTGCATGTAATAAGGTCTTTAAGATCATTTATTTATTTTTTTGAGTTGGTTTGAGGCATTTGGGGTCAATTTTGTAAATAATGTCAATGTTGCAAAATTTGCAAAAGTTGTCAAGCAACTTTGCATTTTTTTTGTTGTAAGTGGGAAGGTGAACAGTTGGAAGTTGAATTTCACTTGGAAAACAATTGGATATGTGGGAAATGTCAAAAGGAGACCATGTATGGTTGCTAGAAGGCCCATATGTTGTGATTTTGAATTTTGAACAATAAAGTGCTTTGTTTTATGCATCTTCAATAGTCTTTTTACTGCTACATAGACTTGTACGGCTCCGTACAACCTAGGAATGATCTAAAGTTCATTGGAATTGATGAAGCATTTAATCTTCTATCATTTCCACTTGGTTTAACTGATTTTCATCAAGTCTAAAGAAACTTAGAGAAAAAAAATTATGAGTTGTTTGAAACCCTAGTTAGGGTGCGTTTTGGTTGAATAAAATGAATTTATTCCCATTCCATTGGTAAAAAGGATTCAAACTCAATGGAATGGCTATAGGTAGGATGTATTTTTTTTTCTTCAAGTTGAAGGAGCAAGGGTTGGTGATCAGCACGCGCAAGATGGATGCTCTAGCCTAATATCATCATGTATTAGGCCTAGGAAAGGAATAGACATAGGGTTTTGTAGAAATACAATCGGGAAGTTATTCTAAGTGGTTTTAATTTCTTGTTCAGACCCTAATTGACTTTTTTAGATATTTGGAGTGTTGATTCAGTTATTGGAGATCAAAGACCTTGTTGCTACCTAGACAATTAAGGGAATTAGGCCTAATTCATACTAGGACAGTCATAAATTGAGGGCTTCGTACAAAACAACCACCCTTGAGATTTTGATATGTTGTAAAATGTCCAAATAGATATTTATAACTGTGTTTATAATTTGTGTATCATTTCTTCCCTATGAATTATGTTGGAAAAAACCTTTGTGAAGGACTACTAAGATTTTGAGGGTGTATGAAGAGAAACCCACCAAGGAATGCACTAGAAGTGAAAATATTGATCAATTGATATTGTGTTGAGGTTTTCCACCCCTGATATACATCAAATTGGTATTAGAGCATAGGCTGGTCTGTAATAGGGAAATAGTTAAGAAAAAGCGAAAAAAATGCCTCCAAAAGGTAGCCCTATTGCTAGAGAAATGAAAGAGAAGATTGAAAAAGAGATTAGTAAATTGAAGGAGCTACAATACATGTTGGTAGCTA